>JAXCGZ010017027.1:77500-115000 GCA_037179515.1 Halocaridina rubra
ATATATATATATATATATATATATATATATATATATATATATATATATATATATATATATATATATATATATATATATATATAGATAGATATAGATAGATACATAATGTACAAATATTCCTCCTTTTATTACCAGCTATATATTTCCTAGAACACTTTGAGATTTCATGCCTTGACCATAAAAGTAATATAATTTTAGATAAGAGCTTATTTTGGTATAATCAGAAAATTTTATTATTATTATTATTATTATTATTATTATTATTATTATTATTATTATTATTATTATTATTATTATTATTATTATTATTATTATTATTATTATTATTATTAGTAGTAGTAGTAGTAGTAGTAGTAGTAGTAGTAGAAGTATTGGAAGTAGTAGTAGTAGTAGCAGTAGTAATAATAATAGTTGTTGTTGTGGTTGTTGAAGCATGGATTTATATTTTATAAAGGATAGTATATGAAAGCGAAAAAATAGAAGAGAAGCGTCCATTTTTTGCCCCTTACCAGTTCGGTTGCATGTGTTTGTGTGTGTGCATATACCCACATTATGCGGGTGCTGATAGCTCTACTTTAACTGGGAACTCCCATGAACCCAGCGACCCCCCTTTCCTGTGCAAGATGCGAAAACCTGCCAGGACACGTTCAGCTCTCCTGTAGACGAAATTCAAGCCTTTATCTTGTGCGTGATCAAAATGTATACAGCCATTTTTTTTTCTATGCCTACAGCTACACTGAAAATTCTTGGATATTCATCACACATCTTTTATTATCCCTTCACATCTGATAAGTCATTACACTCTCCATCTCTGTTTCTCTTTACTTTGTGTATTCTTCGTGCCCAGGCCCGATGTTATTATTATTTTTTTTTTTGGCCCGTCCTGGTGTCACAATCATAAAAAAAAAAAATCAAATAACTGTACATAGGGACATGTGCACATGGGCACTTCCAGTGATATTGCAGTTATTAAACATTACAATATATATTTGGTCATGTATAAATAAAATATTAATAGAATTTGCAATTCATTTTAAATATCATAGCAAGTAATTAAGAATAAAATATAGTGTAACAATTGATTAATGGCAAAGAGCACTCTGCAATTGTTAATTGAGAGTAATATATTATGGTTTAAGTACTGATGGGAGAAGAGCACTCTGTAATTTTTGATTAACAGTAATATTTGTAATAATAATTCAATAGCCCTTGTTGAATGCTATCTTTTAAGTTATATCTCCACTTTACCACATAACCACTATAGACAATTTAAAGCAGATGTAGTATAACAATTTTCAGATTAGAGTAATAAGTATGTTTATATACATATACATGCATGCACATGTATCTATATATACTCATGCATATACTCATATATAAATAACTAATTAGATGAGCAATAGCAATGCCCCTGGGGCTTCATAATGATACATATCTAGGAGAGAGAGAGAGAGTTTGTAGTATTCATTTCAGCAAAAGGAGTTATTAGTCCTTTCCACCAATATGTATGCATACACACATACTCATACAGAGTCTGTAAATTCATTCATGAATATATTTGCAGATGATGCAAAGATTGTGAAGAAAGTAGGAAACGAGAACAATGGTAGTGAACTTCAGGAAGATCTAAATAGTCTGCATGAGTGGTCAGAAAAGTGGCTAATGAAATTCAATACTTCAAAATGTAAGGTAATGAGAATGGATACAAGTGCAAGAAGGCCCAAGCTTGACTACTCAGTGGCAGGAGTACAACTTCAAGAGACAGAGAATGAGAGAGATCTAGGAGTAAACATACTGGCAGATTTGTCTCCAGAAATGCATATAAATGGCATAGTAAGGGCAGCATATGCTTTCTTAGGCCTTCAGGCATATGAACAAGGAAATGTTCAGAAATATTTATGTAACCTATGTGAAGCCAAAACTTAAATATTCAGCCCCCTCTTGGAATCCGCACTTGAAAAAGCACGTAGCTAAACTTGAAAAAATTCAAAGACATGCCACGAAACTGGTGCCAGAAATACGTAATCTCAATTATGATGAGAGGCTGAGGGAATTAGACTTACCATCACTAAAAGCTAGAAGATTGAGGGTGGATATGGTGACAGACTTTAAATTGCTTTATGGTTACAATAGAGTGGATAGGGATTGATATTTTGATATGGCTGGCTCTAGAATTAGAGGTCATAGTTTGAAGCATCGTAAGACAACTTCTTTGCAGGATGTAAGGAAGTACTTTTTTAGTGTAAGAGTAGTTGATAATTAGAATTTGCTAAGCGAGGAGGTAGTTAATGCTAACTCAGTCCATAGTTTTAAGGACAGATATGATAAGTATCACTAAGTACAAAATGGAACCGAGCAGAAGACGGGAAGACACGAGCTTTGGGTTCTTTCCCGTGAGCACAATTAGGTAATCACATCATCGCTGTCTCTGGATGACACAACATAGAAAAAGGACAGGCTGAATAAACAGTCCGAGCTTTGAGAGCTCAGAGACAGAGCAGTACTAGGCCCTGAGATGACGAAATATCCACCACTCCACACATGCACACACACATGCTTGTATGCACACACATGCATGTGCTTATATGTACGTGTCTTTATACACACATGTACATGCACATATATCTCCCCCCCATGCACACAGTCACTGCCACCTGCATTCATGTGCACGCATACACAGGTACACATAAGCACACATATACACACATACACACATTTATACCAACAGGTGAGAGTAAAATTTTAAAAAAGGGAGAATAAAAGACATATAAAATAAAAACTACATGTGCATGTAAACAATTGCATATACATACACATATGCACCCACACATACATGCATAAACACATAGACACAACACCATCTTATGGAATAGAAATTTAAAAGGAAAAGAAAAGGAAAGACTGAAAGCCCTTCCCCCTCTCTACTCTTCAAATTATGTACATGAGAGAAGATTACATCAGCTAATACATTATTATTATTATTATTATTATTATTATTATTATTATTATTGTTATTATTATTATTATTATTATTATTGTTATTATTATTATTATTATAATGATTATAATTATTATTATTATTATTATTATTATTATTATTATTATTATAATTATTATTATTATTGTTACCGTTACCCATGGCGGTAGAGAGAGAGAGAGAGAGAGAGAGAGAGAGAGAGAGAGAGAGAGAGAGAGAGAGAGAGAGAGAGAGAGAGAGAGAGAGAGAGGGGCGCCATGGTGTGTTAGGAAAGACACAACAGACCCTTGTTCTTGCTTAGTAAGTATAATCCATATACTGCCATACACCTCGAGAGGATAGGCAGACAGAAACTGAGTGGATCCGAGAGCAGACTATTATTCAGCGGATTTATTCTGGGCCTCAATTACGTAAGTTATGAGAAGCTAACTGCATTAACCTATAATAATTAACATGTAGCATAAAATGATAAATAGAGAGTAAGGATGATGACATTAACTAAGTACACTTGTGTAAGGTAGAATCATATATTGTATTCAATGATTAATAGTAGTTGTTTTATGGCTTCTAGGCAAACCGTACCTATAAAGACGAGTCTGCGATATGGCCCTTTACTCTATCACCTACTAATAAACTTGACTGCCTTAAAGGCGTCAATAGTTTGCGTAAAGCCTAGAGGGAGATGATGAAGACCAGATGCTGAGGTGACGACCGCTACGTCACAGTGGAGAGACTACGGCGACGAAGTAATCAGCTTAAATGAGTCAGAGTGATGAGCGACCGTGAACGAAATATACTGGGGACGAGCAAATGAAAGAACTTCAGAGTGAGGATCGAAAATAGACGCAAAAGTCTACGTAGTAAAACACGAACTTTCAAATAATTTTTTTTTTCTTTTACATAATACAATTCAGCGGCTAATAGAGAGATGAGTCTCGGCCCAGGTAAGGCATAATTTAAAAACTGTGATAGACAGAGGATCACCTGAGAGCTGGTGTATGGAGGAATAGACGAATACAGCATTGTAGAAAGTGTGCCGGTGGCAGCAAAGGTGAATAATAAAGGTTGAAACATAGTGATTACTGATTGAACATTGCTGTGGGTCGTCTTGAAGGTCTCAGCAGACCTAAGGGTTAATTATTGCAATGGGGGGAATGTTTACAGCTAGAGGGAGATAATATCTAAGGAGCCTATTTAAGTACTTGTGAAGGAGGGCGAGTGAAGGACAGGTTGAAGAACATTAAAGGTATAAGCAACGGTTCATGAAACAAAGTAACTGGCCAAATTGGAGTAATGCACAATAACAGTAAGGAAATTGTCAGGGTATTATGTAATGTATACTTCAACAAAGGTGAATAATAAAGGTGAATATAGTGAATACTGATTGAACATTGTTGTAAGTTGTGTTGAAGGTCTCTGCAGACCTAAGAATTAATTATTGCAACGGGGGGAGTGCTTACACTCAGAGGGAGAATGAAGGGCAGATTGAAGAGCATTAAAGATATAAGCAATGGCTCTTTAAGCCAAATAATTAGCTGGATTTGAGTAATGTACACTAGCAGTAAGGAAATTGTCAGGTTATTACGTGATATCATATTGTAAAGGTTGATGCAGTTAGGAGACATTTATCTTAACAGTACAATTGAGACAGCTTAGTAGGGCTCAAATTAAGTTACCTGCAAGTCTGTTCTAAATGTTATCAGTTGCTAGATGCATGACGTGTTGGCTACAGTAGTATGAACGGAGGAGGTTTTCTCTCCGCAACGTGGGAGTGGAGTTCAGGTGTCCCTCCACAGTGCTACAGTGGTAAGTAAGCTACAGTTGTAGAAACGGAGGAGGTTTTCCCTCCGCAACGTGGGAAGTGGAGTTGTGGAATCCCTCCGTGCTGCTACAGTAGTGTGAACGGAGGAGGTTTTCCCTCTGCGACGTGGGAGCGGAGTTCAGGTGTCCCTCCACATTGCTACAGTGGTAAGTAAGCTACAGTGGTTTGAACGGAGGATGCTTTCCCTCCGCAACGTGGGAGCGGAGTTCAGGTGTCCCTCCGTAGTGCTACAGTGGTAAGTAAACTACAGTGGTAGAAACGGAGGAGGTTTTCCCTCCACAACGTGGGAAGCGGAGTTGTGGAATCCCTCTATTCTGCTACAGTGGTGTGAACGGAGGAGGTTTTCCCTCCGCAACATGGGAGCGGAGTTCTGGTGTCCCTCCGCAGTGCTACAGTAGTGTGAACGGAGGAGGTTTTCCCTCTGCAACGTGGGAGCGGAGTTCTGGTGTCCCTCCGCAGTGCTAAAGTAGTGTGAACGGAGGAGGTTTTCCCTCTGCAACGTGGGAGCGGAGTTCAAGTGGCCCTCCGCAGTGTTACAGTGGTAAGTAAGCTACAGTGGTATGAATGGAGGAGGTTTTCCCTCCGCAACATGAGAGCGGAGTTAAGGCATTCTTCCGCAATGCTACAGTGGTAAGTTTGCTACAGTGGTAAGTTTGCTACAGTGGTATGAACGTAGGAGGTATTCCTTCCGCAACGTGGGAAGTGGAGTTGAGGTATCCCTCTGCAGTGCTACAGTGGTAAGTTTGGAGGAGGGTTTCCCTCCGCAACGTGGGAAGCGTAGTTCAGGAATCCCTCCGCAGTGCAGGACCTGTTGACTAACCAAAGCAGAGTTGAAGTTATCCTTCCGCTGTTGTGAAAACGGTGTTGAAGTTATCCCTCCGCAGCGCCAGCTTAGTCCGAAAGAGAAAAGATACAGATCTCTTACCCAAATAAGAAATGGAGGCAAATGATAAGGACAGGGGATTGAATATAGGAGAGGGAAGCCATAGGACGCGGACGGCGACTGAAGGCGAGAAGCAAGATGCCGAGATACTTACATGACTAGATATGGAAGCGCACATGAACGAACGGCACGGGGAACAGTCAGGCAAGGCAAAGAAGCCAATGAAGAAGCAACCAACAGCAGCAGAGGCAGCCCTGACGACCAGCGTCTTGGAGTCTGTCAAGGAATCCATCAGAGGCATAGTTGAACAATTAATGCAGGAGCAGAGGAACAACAATGATTGGCTGCGAAGGAAGGAGCAGGTGCACGGAATAGAAGTAGTGGAAGAAGGCTCCAGGGAGACAAGGAGCGACACGGGCATGAGCAAGAAGAGGAAGGTAGACGATGAAGGGAACCACGAGGACAAGGATCAAAGGGGCAAGGAAGAGCAAGAGAAGGAGAAGCAACGAACAGATGAAGGAGCCGGAAGAATTGCAGTCCCGGGCCACTCGTGGCTGGTGGAACCCACAGGAGCCGTCCAAATGCGAGTAGGACCAGTGATGGTCATCCAAGGGAATGCTCTTCGATTCGATGGCCAGACAGAAAGGAGCTACAGGGACTTCATAGTACAGTTTCGAGAGTACACAAGGCGAAACGCCATGGGGCCTGATGAGAAAATGATGTTACTGATAGATGCATGCGAGGGCGAGAGAGTTCAGTATCACTTAAGAAGATTCCTCAAGGTGTACCCAAATGCAGAAGCGGCATGTCAAGAAGCGCTAAGATACCTAGAGGGCTCGTTCGGGTATGACGAGCTACCCACCGAGGTATTGTGGGCACGAATGAGGGAAGGAAGGCGAATCCGTGATGAGGACATCCTAGGTCTCGACGGACTACAGGTACAGCTGATGGAAGTATGGGAAGGACTGATACGGGAGGCAAAGAATGATCACGACCCTGAAATCAGACTGATCAAGGATGCCAGAGGTCGACTGCCCGTGGACATGTCATGCGAGTTCAGAGTGATGTCCCAAATGAAGGAGAATAATACAGGAAGCCCCTGTGGAGCACCAGATCTCATAAGGTACATTGCAGAGCAGATGGGCAGTATCCAAACACGGGATGTGCGAGCAAGAATTGACACAGGTTATGAGTCTCCAAGGGAAGACAGAGGCAATCGAGACGAACCAGAGCGTGGGAAGGTGAAGGAAAGGGAGACAGGGTCTGAACTATGCCAGTTGTGTCATGATAGACATTCGCTCAAGGTTTGCCGGAGCTTCGCAAGGCTAGGGAGTAAGGAGTGTCTGAGGACGGCTGCAAAGTTTAGGGTATGCTTCGGGTGCCTAAAGAAGGGACACAGAGTTGCCACGTGCCGAGAAAGGGAGCCTTGTGAGGTATGCGACAGTGATTCGCACGCAACGATCCTGCACATCGATTATGACAGTAGGTTGACAGGGAGGACTCGTGAACGAGGCAACCGATGGGACCAGCAATCATCAAACCGAGAAGGAGATGTATGGTTCGAGCGAGACCAAAAAGGCCATGAGCAAGAGAGACGACAACGGTCAGAACAAAGAAGTGACACGCGGGCAGAAGAGAAGCTCAGAGCCACTAACTATGCCGGACGGTCCAGGGAATGATATCAGGAGAAGGGGACAGTTGCCTTGCCTATAGTGGAGGTATATGTCAGGACAGGAAACACGAACATCACACAGAGGGGGTGGGTCAAAACAGAAGCCCTTCTGGACTGCGGGAGTGATCGTACATTCTGTTCACGCAGCCTGGTAGACAAGACCAGAACCCCTGGAGTACCGATACAGGTAGAAGTTATCACCATCGCCCAGGCACGGCAGTGGGACACGAGAATGGTGGACCTGTGGGTAATAGCGGCAAAGGCTAGTCGCCCCAAAGAGCTGAGGTTCTATGAAGTCATAGTGGTCACCTGCCTGCCATGGGGAATAACTGATTGCATTGCCAGAAGGGAGGAGATCTGCCGATGGAAGCACCTGGCCTCCTTATGGAAATCACATGTGAGCAAAGGGGAGAATGCCGAGGTGGAAATTCTCATAGGACTTGACCATCCATGGGCCCTTCTCCCGCTAGAGGTCAGGTGGGGGTGTGACGAGGAACCCTTCGCATTGAGGACAGCTCTAGGCTGGATGGTACAGGGCGCTTTGCTGTCCAGGGACACAACGGAAACGGCGACGAGTCTCACTGCCATAGCCGAGCTGCCAAGATCAACAAGTGGCAATGAGTCTTTGGAGCAACGAGTACAACGGTTCTGGGAGCTGGATGAGCCCACAGCAAGGAGGCTCAGGAGGGAGAGGGACTGTCGCTGTTGGACCAGTATGTCTTGAGCCTGTGGGACAGTCGTGTAAGCAGGAGTGGAGAGCACTACGTACTACCGATCCCATTTAAGCAGTCATCGTTGCCTCAGGTCAACAATTGGAAATCGGCTCGTCACAGATTGGATTCATTAAAGAACAGACGCAGGAAGGACAGGGCGTTGGGAAACGCCTACAAGGCGGAAATTCAAAAACTCTTGACAGCGGGGTATGCGGAACAAGTGCCGGATCAAGACCTCCAACTCGGTGGGCAGCGGATCTGGTATCTACCTCATCATCCGGTACTGAACCCCAGAGAACCAGGGAAGGTGCGCATTGTTTTTGACTGCGCAATGACTCATTAAGGCGCGTCTTTAAACTCACAACTATTACAAGGGCCAGACTTAAACAATAAGCTCATCGGGATTCTTCTTCGGTTTCGTCAGGGCAGAGTGGCAGTGACGGCAGATATAGAGGCCATGTTCTATCAGGTGAAAGTGGCGGAGACCGACAGGGATACCTTACGTTTCTTATGGAGGGAGGACGATCGAAAACAAACTCCCATCGAAGTGTTCCGGATGACAGTACACGTGTTTGGGGGGGGGAGTACGGCCTGTGCGTCTTATGCCCTACGGCAAACGTTTAGCGAGTGCGGAAGGTCTTATGATGAGGCGGTGAGGGAATCCGCTAAGAATTTCTATGTCGACGACCTTTTGCATTCCGTGGATGACGCGGACCATGCAGCGGCCATAGCCACGCAGTTGATGAACCTCATGAGTAAAGGAGGATTTTGCCTTACAAAATGGTCGAGCAGCTTACCAGACGTGCTGAAAGGGATGCAGAAGAAAGAGCTCCGTGAGTGCGGGACGAGGTCTGAAATACTATCAGCTGCACAACCGGAAGGAAGAGCACTGGGAGTGATATGGGACCAAGCAAAAGACAAGATTGCAGTACGAGTGGAGCTCAAAGATTGTGCGCTCACTAGACGAGGCCTATTGGCAACTTTCAGCACCGTCTATGACCCACTTGGAATACTGGCGCCATTTGTAGTCCATGCCAAGATCATCTTCCAGGAAGAGTGCCGGATTGGTAAGGGATGGGACGAACCTATCAGCGAGCAAGGTCAGCGGGATTGGAAAGAATGGATGAAAGAGTTACGACAGTTGAAGGGGTTCGCGATACCTAGACACTATCGCAATGGAGCTACGGGAGAACTTGAGCGAGTGGAATTACACACCTTAGCCGACGCATCCCAGTCAGCGTATGGCACCGCCAGCTACCTGCGCTTCATTGACACTAAGGACAGGGTAAGCATGTCCTTCGTTCTCGGTAAGACACGTTTAGCCCCTTTGAAGGGAATGAGTATACCTAGGTTGGAGCTGTGTGCCGCCAAGCTTGCTGCCGAAGTAACTGCCATCATCGCCGACGAGCTAGAGGTCAAGCTTGACGACGTCGTGTATTGGACGGACAGTATGCTCGTGCTGCAGTACATCAGCAATCCTAGCAGGCGGTTCAAGACCTACGTTGCTAACAGGGTGGCAACAATACAGCGTCTGGCACCAATCCGACAATGGCGACACGTGCCCTCAGCACATAACCCAGCAGATGACGTATCGCTGGGCCTTTAGAGCCATGCCATGATGGTGAGGAGCAGGTGGACAAGTGGGCCGGACTTCCTAGGCTACCCAAGGAAGCATTGGCCTCCGGAAGACACTACGCCGACAGGAGACACTGAAGACATGGAGCTGCGACCGCCCTTATCACTGACAGCGTTGGTAACTGAGACTCCACCATCAGCAACTCAGCGCCTCTGGCACCAGTTCTCTAGCTGGGATACATTACTGAGATCGGTGGCCTGGCTATGGAGGTTCATCGGGTGGCGCTTTCCCAGGCTGGCCTCTCTGGTGAACAATCATAGCTACATCTCCATGAATGAGTTACACATGGCTGAGCATTGGGGTATTAAGGCCGTGCAAAAGGAGAGTTATGGGGAGGCAGTCAAGGCTCTCCGAAGTGGCTAGCCACTCACCAAGAGCTGTGGGATATTCTTCTTGGAGCCACACCTAGATTCGAAAGGTTTAGTACGAGTGGGTGGTCGCCTATGTAAAGCCGTGGTGACACAGGACATACGTAACCCAATTCTCCTCCCTAAGGACCATCCAGTTACTACCCTCGTTATCCGACGCATCCACCAGGTAAATGCAGGACACATGGGGAGAGAGCACACGATCGCCTCACTGAGAGAAAAGTACTGGGTCCCACAGGTGCGGCGACTGGTAGATAGATTGCTGAGACAGTGCATCTTGTGCGGAAGTCAAAATGGGCAGCGGCGACCACAGAGACAGGCGGATCTTCCAGACGATAGAGTGGCATATGGACGATCCCCCTTTGAGGCCACAGGACTCAACTGCTTTGGCCACTTCATGGTTACCGTGGGACGTTGATGCGATAAGAGATGGGGCTGCCTCTTTACGTGCCTTAGCACCAGGGCGGTCCACCTGGAGACACTTACCAGGCTAGATGCTGCAGACCTACTCTTGGCTATCTCTCGGTTCACGTGCAGGAGGGGCGTCACGCCACAGCTGTTGCGATCGGATAATGGCACCAACATGGTACGGGCGTACAAGGATCTCAAAGAGGCTGCGAAGTCCTGGGAGGCCGACCAAGTGTTACAAACAAGGCTGGCCGAGCGGGAAATATGTTGGATTTTCAACGCCCCCGGGGCTCTACACGCAGGAGGTGTCTGGGAGTGACAAATTCGCACTGTAAAGAAAACACTCTATACTCTGATTGGAGATCAGGTGTTGGATGACGGTCGCCTGCAAACCTTATTCTGTGAGGTGGAGCGGATCGTCAATAATCGACCGTTAACTATAGCTTCACAGGAGCCAGGGGATGAGACGGTGCTTATGCCTGCTCACGCTCTATATGCCAGGGGGAATCTCGGCCCTTTCCTGGGAGTATGGACTGCTGGAGATTGCATCTGACACCGATGGTGGCACGCACAGCTGCTGGCTGATCAGTTCTGGAAGAGGTGGTTGAGGGAATATCTGCTGAGTTTGCAGAGCAGACAAAGGAAAGTCTGGGGGAGTCCAAATCTATCCATTGGTGATGTGGATCTCATCATGGATATGCCCACCCCTAGGAATCAGTGGCCACTAGCTAGGGTTATGAAAATCTTCCATAGTGACGATGGGATTGTTCGTCGGGTACGGGTCAGGACGCAGAAGGGGACACTGATGCGGGCGCCAATTCATCTCTGCTTACTGGAGGGAGTGCACATTCCGGAGACGTAACATGCCCACGTGGGACTTGGTTTCGGCAGCCGCGACGGGGGGAGTGTTACCGCCACCCATGACAGTAGAGAGAGAGAGGGAGAGAGAGAGAGAGAGAGAGAGAGAGAGAGAGAGAGCAGCAACAAACATGTATGTGTGTATATGCAGACAGAGAGAGAGAGAGAAAGGGGCGCCATGGCGTGTTAGGAAAGACACAACAGGCCCTTGTTCTTGCTTAGTAAGTATAATCCATATACTGCCATACACCTCGAGAGGATAGGCAGACAGAAACTGAGTGGATCCGAGAGCAGACTATTATTCAGCGGCTTTATTCTGGGCCTCAATTACGTAAGTTATGAGAAGCTAACTGCATTAACCTATAATAATTAACATGTAGCATAAAATGATAAATAGAGAGTAAGGATGATGACATTAACTAAATACACTTGTGTAAGGTAGAATCATATATTGTATTCAATGATTAATAGTAGTTGTTTTATGGCTTCTAGGCAAAACGTACCTATAAAGACGAGTCTGCAATATGGCACTTTTCTTTATCACCTACTAATAAACTTGACTGCCTTACAGGCGTCAATAATTATTATTACCACCATCATCATTACTATAGTTCTTGTATATAGATAGAGTATTGTACAGTTGTTCTTTATACAGACAAGAATTTGTGCAGTTATATTCCACCAATATGCCACCAATGTCGTATTGTTTTATACTACACTAAAATTATAGCGTGTGATGTGATAATAGATATGCACCAAAAGCTTAACATTTAGTTTATTTAGTTATACAGTTATTCTACACCTCAATGCTCTCCACCCCCTTAGTGTAAATGCTAATAGCGTTAATGCCCAAAATATTCTGCTGTAACTGCTTGACTTTCTCACTGCTTCTGACTTTTTTGTCTCACCAAGATGGCAGGGCGTGGTATTCTTGGGCAGCCTCACCAATAGGCTACCAAAAAAAAAGGGGGTTACCACTCATTACTTGTAGTGTTAAGGGCGTGGCTGCAAGAAGGCCAATTGTACACAAGGAGTGCCTATATGTGTATTTTCACAGATGCATGTAGGTATGTACATGTAGGTATTGGTCTTTGGCTCTCATGGGAATGATTTAAAACTGTGTGACATTTCTGTCCTCTATCGGTAAGGGGCACCGAGGTGTGAGAGGCCTATGGGTTGAATCATACATCTTTGTCATCTCTCTGTAAACACACATTTGGCCCAGAAAACCATCCTGGAAATATCCGTTGCACCACTTGAGTCCCCTGACACCATGTAGGCTATGTCATGTTACACTTCTTGGGTAGAAATTACTTTACAACAGAGTTACCAGTCAATAGTAACAATTCTTGATACACACACACACACGCACACACACACACACACACACACACACACACACACACCTCTCCCACCCATGGGTCGGGAGAAGGGGTAGTCATCAGAGGACTTAAACAGAGAATCAAGAAGCTAGAGGAAATGGTTACAAGCCTTGATGATAAAATTCGGAATATGGATGGAGAAATGAAAGAGAATGAAACACTCAGAGAACAAATAAGATCTTTGGAGGAAGCAAATAAAGCACAAGGGCAGGAGAGAAAGGAACTAGAAAAAAGAATAAAGAAGCTGGAAGGGGAAAAGAGTCAACTAGAATCTAGAATTTCTAAACAAGAAGATAAAAACAAACAGCTAAATGACAACCTAAAGGAATTAGATGTTAGTTCACTGCTCTCTTCTGAGAGAGACGAGATTGCTGCTTGGAATGTTCAGATTAAGGAAAACATTGAACAGCTCAGAAAAGAGTTCCAGGAGCTGAATATGGAAAATGATGCCATGAAAACGTCCTTTGCTGATGCACTAAAGGGGAATGTGGCAGTAAAAGAGGCTGTAAAGGTGGTGGCACTGGAAAACATACAAACAGTTGACTATAAAGAGACAGTAATCGAAAAAATGAAAGACGTTGTGATGGAAAGGGCAAACCCACTCATCAGACAGGCACTTGATAAGGAGAAGACAGTGGTAATCTCAGGCATAAGTAAATCCCAGGAGCCAACATGGCAGGGGAGACTTGAAGAAAATAAAGCTAACGTTGTAGACCTGATAAGAAAGCTTGGAGTAGTATGTGGTCCTGAGGATATTGTAAACATACACCAACTAGGTAAATATTCGAGGGAAGGAAAGCCGAGACCAACAAAAGTAACCTTTGAGAGAGGGGAGACATGTAGGGAAATATTGTTGAGAAAAAAAAGTCTAAAAGACCTTCAAGAATGCAAAGAAGTGTTCATTAGACTATACAGAACACAGGAAGAGATGGGAAAGATCAAAAACTTGTTGCAAGAGGCAAGAAGGTTAAATGATGAAAGAAATGAAGAAGAGAAGAAAAATTTTCGTTACAGAATACTTCCAGACAAAGGGGAGATAAAGAAGATAATGACAGAAGATCAGGGGATGGGGCCTCATTAAGATTGTTATACACAAATGCTGATGGATTAGCTGGTAAAGCAGTAGAATTAAAAGATAGGATTCACAACAGTAAGGCAGATATAGTAGCAATTACAGAGAGTAAGTTGAGTGAGGACATAAACAGTGTCACAGTTTTTCCTAAGGGTTTCAGAATACTAAGGGTCGAAAGATCTGAGAGGACTGGTGGAGGGATAGCACTGCTCATAAGTGAGAGGATTCAAGTTGAAGAAATAAACTTGGCTATAGAAAGTGAGTTCAGGGAATTTCTTGTTGCTCGCATAAATACTGGGTCAGAGAGCATTATAATAACTGTTGTATACAACCCACCAAGGAACCAAAATAGGCTTGAAATTTATGAGGAAAGTCATATAGGTACGATTGAAGTCATAAACTCAGTTGTTAACATGGCGCGGGAGAAAAAATGTAGGATTTTGATTATGGGAGACTTTAATCATAAAGAGATAGATTGGATAAATCTTGACCCACACAGTGGTGAGGACTCATTTGGGGCAAGATTCCTAGATTGCGTACAAGGGAATTTCCTACACCAACATGTAATGGAACCAACAAGAGCCATGGGTGGGGATGAGCCATCACTACTTGATCTGGTGTTCACAGATAATGTGTTGGATATTGAAAATATTGAGTATGAACCACCAATTGGAAAGAGTGACCACTGTGTGTTGTTGATGGAGTATATCATTGAAGACATTCTTCCTGAGAGTAGAGGCACTGAGGACATGAGGAGGAACTATCCGAAAGGAGATTACATCAAAATGAATGAGCTTTTTGCAGTTATTGACTGGAGAACCTTATTTTACAACAAATCTGTACAAGAAATGTATGACATCTTTTGTGAGAAATATGGGAAGATAGTAGATTGCTGCATACCTGTCACCAAAGTAGGTGTAATTCATGCCAGAGAGAAATGGTTCGATAATGGGTGTAAAAGAGCTAAGGAGTGGAGAGACAAATGCTGGAAAAGGTATAGGAGGAGAAAAAACATAAATGCCTGGCAAACCTACAAAAGAGCAAGAAATGACTACCTAAGTAAAAGGAGAGAGGCAGAGAGAGATTATGAGAGGGACATCACCAGGAAGGCTAAAGAAAATCCCAAGCTTTTCCACAGCTTTATCAGAGGAAAACTGAAGGTAAAAGAACAGGTTTTAAGGCTAAAGAGAGCGGATGGAAGCATCACTGAGACGGACGAAGAGATCTGCAAAGAATTGAACAAGGAGTTTCAGTCAGTATTTACAGTAGAAAATACCCCACCCCCTCAGATTGCAGTGATAGAAGCTCAAGGGCCGGTATTAGAGAACATCAACCTTACAGCCACAGAGGTATGCAAAGCGCTGATGGATTTAGATGTTCATAAAGCTACAGGTCCTGATGATATATCCCCTCATGTGCTTAAAAAATGCGCAAACACAATATCAGTGGCACTAAGTATCATATTTAAGGAGTCACTGGAGTCGGGGGAGATTCCAAGATGCTGGAAACAAGCAAATGTGATACCTATCTTCAAAAAGGGAAGGAGGGATACGGCTCTGAACTATAGACCAGTTTCCTTGACCAGCATAGTTTGCAAACTTATGGAGAAACTACTAAGGAAACATATCTCTCTTCACTTGGAATCCTTCAACTTTTTGTCAGTGAGGCAACATGGCTTCAGAGAAGGAAGATCAACAGTAACAAACTTATTAGAATTTTATGATGAGGTAAGCCAAATCTTACAGGAAAGAGAGGGCTGGGCAGATTGCATATTCCTAGACTTCCAGAAAGCGTTTGACACTGTTCCACATGGGAGACTTATTAGGAAGCTGCAATCAATGGCTAGAATAGGTGGAAATGTCTTGGAATGGATAAAAACTTACTTAGAAGGAAGGGAACAGAGGGTTAGAGTAAGACACTCAGTGTCTGAATGGAGAAGAGTTAGTAGTGGAGTTCCACAGGGTTCAGTTTTAGGGCCACTTTTGTTCCTTGTATATGTAAATGACCTACCAGAGTCTGTAAATTCATTCATGAATATGT
Source organism: Halocaridina rubra (assembly GCA_037179515.1). Classification (NCBI taxonomy): domain Eukaryota; kingdom Metazoa; phylum Arthropoda; class Malacostraca; order Decapoda; family Atyidae; genus Halocaridina; species Halocaridina rubra. The sequence continues at coordinate 93,332 of JAXCGZ010017027.1, forward strand.
TTGCAGATGATGCAAAGATTGTGAAGAAAGTAAAAAACGAGAACAATGGTAGAGAACTTCAGGAGGATCTAAATAATCTGCATGAGTGGTCAGAAAAGTGGCTAATGAAATTCAATACCTCAAAATGTAAGGTAATGAGAATGGGTACAAGTGCAAGAAGGCCCAAGCTTGACTACTCGGTGGCTGGAGTACAACTTCAAGAGACAGAAAATGAGAGAGATCTAGGAGTAAACATACTGGCAGATTTGTCTCCAGAAATACATATAAATGGCGTAGTAAGGGCAGCATATGCATTCTTATCAAATGTAAGGGTAGCCTTGAGGCACATGGACAAGGAAATGTTCAGAAATATTTATGCAACCTATGTGAGGCCAAAACTCGAATATGCAGCCCCCTTTTGGAATCCGCACTTGAAAAAGCACATAGCTAAGCTTGAAAAAGTTCAAAGACATGCCACGAAACTGGTGCCAGAAATACGCAATCTCGGTTATGATGAGAGGCTGAGGGAATTAGACTTACCATCACTCGAAGCTAGAAGAGTGAGGGGGGATATGGTGACAGTCTTTAAATTCCTTCATGGTTATGATAGAGTGGATACGGATCGATATTTTGATATGGCTGGCTCTACAACTAGAGGTCATAGTTTGAAGCTTCGTAAGAAAACCTCTTCGCAGGATGTAAGGAAATACTTTTTCAGTGTAAGAGTAGTTGATAATTGGAATTGGCTAAGCGAGGAGGTAGTTAATGCTATCTCAATCCATAGTTTTAAGGACAGATATGATAAGTATCACTAAGTATAAAATGGAACCGATCAGGAGACGGGAAGATACGAGCTTTGGGCTCTTTCCCGTAAACACAATTAGGTAATCACAATTAGGTAATCACACACACACACATATATATATATATATATATATATATATATATATATATATATATATATATATATATATATATATATATATATATATATATATATATATATATATATATATATATATATATATATATATATATATATATATATATATATATATATATATATATATATATATATATATATATATATATATATTTGTGTGTGTGTGTGTGTGTGTGTGTGTGTGTGTGTGTGTGTGTGTGTCTGTGTGGTGTGGATATTATTCCACCGAGTGTCACCAATGTGGTGGGATTTTCATCCCACTATTTTACACCAATAATTGTGGTGTTCTTATTTTGGTAGCGTGGGTGGTGATAGCAGATAAGCATCTTCATTATAGGTGTTTATTTCTAGATTAACAATTAATTCCTCAGAACTCCCATTTCAGTATAGTTCTTGTCACTATCGGTTCCAGATTCCCGCCCCCAAGGGGAGACTGCTAAGCTGTGGACATGACGCCCGGCCCTGACAAGGTCTGATCTCTGACTGACTCTCTGTACCTACTCATGGCGGTCGGTGGGTATCGAGCGCATCACTGCCATGCGGCATTTATAGGCATCTTTAATATGCCTTACGACACTCCCCACCACCAAACTGAAATATCTCATATATTTCTGACGAAGCAACATAAACACTTCTATGGCAGCCTTACAATTTTCTAACTATCAATATTTTACAAAAATGGGGTAGAACTATCTAAGAAACTGACTTATGAAACTATTACAATCTCATACAATTTCTAAGCAGAGTACAGTAATATAAAAATTACTATGCAAAAAACTGACAAAGAAAAATCTGTTCTTTATAATAAGCATTGTAATCAAAATCACAAAATCAAACTTAAGTATTCTCAATTGCAACATATAGCTAGAAAGCATTGGCAAAATTACTTAAGAACAAAGATAATTAAGCTATTTCATTAAACAAACAGAACACAATACATTTGGACATGATGTATCCAAGCACTTTTAAAGCAAAACATTTGTTATGGTGTGAAAAGTTAAAAACATTCACAATTACAATATATAGCTAGTAAGCATTGGCAAAATTACTTAAGAACAACGTTAATTAAGCTATTTCATTAATCAAACAGTACACAATACATTTGGACATGATGTATGAAAGTACTTTTAAAACAAAATATTTATGGTGTGGAAAGTTAAAAACATTTACAATTACAATATATAGCTAGTAATCATTGGCAAAATTACTTATGAACATAGGAAATTAAGCTATTTCATTAATCAAACAGTACAATACATTTGGACATGATGTATGAAAGTACTTTTAAAACAAAACATTTGTCATGGTGTGAAAAGTTAAAAACATTCACAATTACAATGTATAATTACTATGCAAGGACAAACTGATAGGAGAACTCAATGAACATAATATAAAACACATTCGTCAATGATCTTTCTTCACAAAGATCTGAATACCACCTCTCAACCTAAGAACTAAATGAGGAGTGGATTCTTCTGCGAACTCAGTGAACACAAAGATTAAATCATGATTCAAAACAATGATAATAGTTAAGTAAAAAACAACTTATTATGATTTTTGCAAATTATACAATTTATCAATGACACTTATTCTAATAAACTTACATCTAAGGGAGACTCTGAGTTTTTTCACTTAAAATTATCTTAAAGCTAGAAACAAAAAATAAAAGAAATATAAATTTTGTCTTTTCACATCGTGGTCAAATACATCGGGGACATTTTCTTTCCCATTTTTTTCAGTTCTAATATGTGGGGGAACATACTTTGTAATTTAACTAATAAGGGATTTTCCATACCCTTTCTTTCTCTTTTCACTAAAGTTAGGACATATATGGGGATTTTTTCTTCCCCACTTTTCATTAAAAAAAAATTTTTCAGGGATTTTCATTTCCCCAGCCCCCCAAGGGTTATCATTGCCTAGGACTTGCCATTTCATTCTTCAAATTTCCACTCCTCTGCCTGTCCTCTTCGTTGCAGGCCCGGGTTTGTACACGTACCACGAATCCTTATCTTATTCGGAGACTGGTTAGAAAAAAGGGAGGGAGTCGATGCATCATCCAGCTTAACTGGAACCCCTCCCGCCCGCTTTCATGTGAGTCTTGAGGTGACCCTTGATTATAACCATCTCGCACACTCCTGCAAGTCTACAGCGCCTCTCACATCAGTAGCTGAAAAATACGCTCACACTGAAGCAGATTCCAAGGACAGAAACTAGAGCCTAATGTCGCTAATACAAATGCAGAAAGAATACATATGACCTCTGCACACAAACAAAGGCCTTTTGTTTGCATCCCGAGGGCATACTCTGCCTCCCTGCATCTGCAGGCGATTGCAATCTCTCCCATGGGTAAAAGGGACTGGTTTGTGAAAATCAAATTTGAAAACTGCAGGTCGGGGCTGCCTGGAAATAGGGTGGTAATGGAAAGTATGTGTCTACACTATTAGATTATTATTCCAAGATACTTAGGACTTAGCTGAGTAACTGATATATAACATTACTCTATTATAGATATCAAAAAGAACAGTCATTCATTGTTGAGAACAGCCACTAAAGAAATACTCTTATTAGAGGTGACTACAGTAAAATCAAGCACGAATTCATGTTAAGAGATACAAATCATTTGGTTACTGCTGATAGAATTTACTGAAATAACAATTATGCCAAAGGCCATGGAGTGATAGCAACAATAACAGTTAGCATAATAAAAATAATACTACTCAGGAATAGCAGCGCATATGCAATTGAGACAGGCATTTCATGGTAAGAACAGACTCTTACACTCATATTTCACAACGATGCTCTTTCTAACATTGTCTCCTTTGGCTATTCGAATTCCTGCAGTCATAATATGTATATATATCTGGACATATATATGGAGCATAAGCATCAACTTTCTGGTTGCCCAATTTGTCACTGGGAGCTTTATCTATTTTCTAAAACAGTTGCAATATGTGGCAGAAAAACTGATACAATAATCAGTTCTACTGATATCTTATCAGTATTTATGCAATATCAGCATGCAAAAACTTATCAACTGAAATAAAACTTAGGCACACTTATCATCTAGCAAATTTACAAAGAAATCTAAAAAGAATCAAGTATCATAATACTCTATCAACAACGAGAAATAACATTGTTCAGTATGTAAAGGGTAAAAATATGAGAGAGAGAGAGAGAGAGAGAGGGAGAGAGAGAGAGAGAGAGAGAGAGAGAGAGAGAGAGAGAGAGAGAGAGAGAGAGAGAGAGAGAAAAATATATTTTTTCTTCAAAAAACTTATAATTTCGATTGTAAGGCCCTTCTTTATGACTTGGCTTCCTGCCCAAACTTTGCAAATGGACAGAGCGCAACTGCAATAATTTTCTAATATCTAAAAAGAATAAAAAACAAAATAACTTAGTGTACAACTGCAGAAACATCGAAGCGCAAATCCATTCCTTTTTGTTTAACATTGCAAAGAACTTTGCTGAAATAAGCATACACATCCTTGTCTATTATGACAATCTTTTCTCTTTCTATAATTCAGAGAGTTGAGTCGAAGCACACACTCGCTATAAGTCAATATACCCCTGATGAAATCAAAGCTAAATACTACAATCACATGTGATAATATCTCTACTACTATCAACAAAATTACAATTATCTTTTCTTAATAAACGACTTAAAAGGACTTAAGTATCATTATTTTTAGATTTCAGACTCAACATATAAGCTCTGAGAATCTTAATTATCTTATTTGGCTCAATTGTAATTATAAATTTCATGACAATGATAGTAATAAACAAAAATTATCTCTAGATAATATTTTTCAAAACTCTTTAATTATAATATATCAAAGGGATGAAGATATTAAAGATTTCTTAAAAAAAAGAAAAAGAAAAATATATATATATATATATATATATATATATATATATATATATATATATATATATATATATATATATATATATATATATATATATATATATATATATATAAGAACATAAGAACATAAGAACATAAGAATAGAGGACACTGCAACATGCCTACTGGCACACACGAGGCAGCTCCATTTTTTAATTGTATTTTCAGCATGTCTAACCTATTCTATTTTACTCTACTTATTTATTCTGTTTTTCTTTTTATGATTTTTCTAATAAGCACTAACCTATTCATACCCACCCTACCTCTGTCATATGTCTATCTAATCTACATTTGAAGGTGTCTAAGGTATTGGCATTTACTATCATACTAGGAAGCTTGTTCCATGCATCAGCTACTCTATTACCAAACCAATTTTTACCAATTTCCCTTCTGAACCTAAATTTATCAAGCTTAAATCCATTATTACGAGTTCTGGTTTGATCATGAATTTTTAAAACTTTATTAATATCTCCCTTGTTAATCCCTTTAAACCATTTATACACTTCAATCATATCCCCCCTAACTCTTCGCCTCTCTAGAGAATGTAGATTAAGTTTTTTTAATCTGTCCTCATATGGTAGATTTCTGATATTGTGTATCATCTTGGTCATTCTTCGTTGCACTCTCTCCAAGGATTCAATTTCCATTCTATAATAGGGTGACCAGAATTGCACAGCATAATCTAAATGGGGCCTAACTAATGCAAGATAGAGCTGCAAAATAACTTTTTCCGTCCTATTGCTGACGCTTCTTGAGATAAATCCTAAAATTCTGTTTGCTTTATTTCTGACTGCTGTGCATTGCTCTCTTGGCTTAAGACTACTACTCACAAGGACTCCCAAATCCCTTTCACACTGAGAACTCATGATTTCATGGTTATTTAGCTTATAACTAGTATTGCCTTTTATAGTACCCATTTTAACTACTTTACATTTTTCAACATTAAATTCCATTTGCCATTTGTCCGACCAATCAGATAATCTATTTAGATCTTCCTGTAAAGCATGAATGTCTTCTTTTCCATTTATAGTTCTACCTATTTTAGTGTCGTCTGCGAATTTACTTAGGTTACTACTGATATCCGAATCCAGATCATTTAGATATACGATGAATAATAGAGGACCCAGTACCGAGCCTTGTGGTACCCCGCTAGTAACCGAGCCCCACTCTGATTTCTCTCCATTTATGCAAACCCTCTGTTTTCTGTCTTTTAACCATTGTTTGATCCATCTGAGCACAGCTCCTCCTATACCATGAGCTTCCAGCTTTTTAACTAATCTTTTGTGAGGAACTCTATCAAAAGCTTTGCTAAAATCTAGATATATTGTATCATATTCTTTGCCACAATCTACTGCCTCGTAAACTTCTGAATAAAAAGACAGTAAGTTTGTAAGGCACGAAAAACCCTTAAGAAACCCGTGTTGTGAAAGTTTTATCAGTCTGTGTAATTCTAGATGTGCCCTTATTTTATTTAAGAACATAAGAACATAAGAATAGAGGACACTGCAACATGCCTACTGGCACACACGAGGCAGCTCCATTTTTGAATTGTATTTTCAGCATGTCTAACCTATTCTATTCTACTCTACTTATTTATTCTGTTTTTCTTTTTATGATTTTTCTAATAAGCACTAACCTATTCATACCCACCCTACCTCTGTCATATGTCTATCTAATCTACATTTGAAGGTGTCTAAGGTATTGGCATTTACTATCATACTAGGAAGCTTGTTCCATGCATCAGCTACTCTATTACCAAACCAATTTTTACCAATTTCCCTTTTGAACCTAAATTTATCAAGCTTAAATCCATTATTACGAGTTCTGGTTTGATCATGAATTTTTAAAACTTTATTAATATCTCCCTTGTTAATCCCTTTAAACCATTTATACACTTCAATCATATCCCCCCTAACTCTTCGCCTCTCTAGAGAATGTAGATTAAGTTTTTTTAATCTGTCCTCATATGGTAGATTTCTGATATTGTGTATCATCTTGGTCATTCTTCGTTGCACTCTCTCCAAGGATTCAATTTCCATTCTATAATAGGGTGACCAGAATTGCACAGCATAATCTAAATGGGGCCTAACTAATGCAAGATAGAGCTGCAAAATAACTTTTTCCGTCCTATTGCTGACGCTTCTTGAGATAAATCCTAAAATTCTGTTTGCTTTATTTCTGACTGCTGTGCATTGCTCTCTTGGCTTAAGACTACTACTCACAAGAACTCCCAAATCCCTTTCACACTGAGAACTCATGATTTCATGGTTATTTAGCTTATAACTAGTATTGTCTTTTATAGTACCCATTTTAACTACTTTACATTTTTCAACATTAAATTCCATTTGCCATTTGTCCGACCATTCAGATAATCTATTTAGATCTTCCTGTAAAGCATGAATGTCTTCTTTTCCATTTATAGTTCTACCTATTTTAGTGTCGTCTGCGAATTTACTTAGGTTACTACTGATATCCGAATCCAGATCATTTAGATATACGATGAATAATAGAGGACCCAGTACCGAGCCTTGTGGTACCCCGCTTGTAACCGAGCCCCACTCTGATTTCTCTCCATTTATGCAAACCCTCTGTTTTCTGTCTTTTAACCATTGTTTGATCCATCTGAGCACAGCTCCTCCTATACCATGAGCTTCCAGCTTTTTAACTAATCTTTTGTGAGGAACTCTATCAAAAGCTTTGCTAAAATCTAGATATATTGTATCATATTCTTTGCCACAATCTACTGCCTCGTAAACTTCTGAATAAAAAGACAGTAAGTTTGTAAGGCACGAAAAACCCTTAAGAAACCCGTGTTGTGAAAGTTTTATCAGTCTGTGTAATTCTAGATGTGCCCTTATTTTATTTGCAATTATGGATTCTAGAATCTTACCCACTGTTGACGTTAAACTTACCGGCCTATAATTATTCTTTTTAACACGTTCTCCTTTTTTAAATATTGGTACCACATCTGCCAATTTCCACTCCATGGGTACCGATCCTAATTTTATTGAATTATTAAATAATGCAGTTAGAGGACAACTAAGCTCTTCCTTGCATTCCTTTAATATTCTAGCATATATTCCATCAGGTCCCGGAGATTTATGAGCCTTTAATTTATCTATTTCTTTTATTACCTCCTCTCTCGTAATATTTATTGAACTAAGTATATTATCGGGACTGTCTCTGTAAATGGATTCTACTTCCGGAATATTTTCCAAGTTTTCATTTGTAAATACAGATAAGAAATAATCATTTAAACATGTACACATCACTTTATCGTCATCTGTGATATGGCCATTGGCTACTTCAATTGGTCCGACTTTTTCCTTAAATTTTGTTTGATAATGTTGATAAAACCCTTTAGGATTTTCTTTAGCTTCTCCTGCTATTCGAACTTCGTATTTTCTTTTCGACTCTCTAACTATCTTTTTAACTTCCTTGTTTAACTGTATATATTGCTGCCTCACCTGCTCTTCACCTCTTTTTAGTTTCCTGTATATTCCTCTTTTAATACCTATAAGATTCTTTATTCTATTGTTCATCCATTTAGGGTCATTTTTTCTTGATCTGCAATGTTTCATGGGAATATAGTCTCTCTGACTATTCTTAAGAGTCATGACAAAATTGTTATATTCCTCATCCAAATTTATATTAACTGACGGGCTGCTGTTCTTTCCTGTGAGAGAATTTAATGTATTGATCTTATCTTGTGATAATCCTTGGCATGTGGTACCCAAATTTCGGGGTAATCCGCTACCTGCGACCTGACCTGCTGGATTAACTACCCACATCTGTACCCCAGAAATCCCTTCCCATACCTCATTAGATAATTTAGTTTTTAAGCCCTCAAAATCTCCTGCTCTAAAGTTTGGAACAATATTCTTATTTTCCTTTATAGTTTCCTTGAAAATTATGTTAAATCTAATGGAATCATGGTCACTGTTGCCCAATTTTTCACCAACTTCTAAATTTGTAACCATATTCTCTCTATTACTAAGAACTAAATCTAGTGTATTCACCCCCCGTGTTGCTTCATGTACATGCTGAGAAAGGAAATTGTCTTCTACTACTTCCAAAAACTCCTTAGAGCTACTATCACCTGTTATGGTTTCCCAGTTAATATGTCTAAAATTAAAATCGCCTACAATGCAAACTCTATTTGAACTGCTAATTATTTGACCTTTGCAATTATGGATTCTAGAATCTTACCACTGTTGACGTTAAACTTACCGGCCTATAATTATTCTTTTTAACACGTTCTCCTTTTTTAAATATTGGTACCACATCTGCCAATTTCCACTCCATGGGTACCGATCCTAATTTTATTGAATTATTAAATAATGCAGTTAGAGGACAACTAAGCTCTTCCTTGCATTCCTTTAATATTCTAGCATATATTCCATCAGGTCCCGGAGATTTATGAGCCTTTAATTTATCTATTTCTTTTATTACCTCCTCTCTCGTAATATTTATTGAACTAAGTATATTATCGGGACTGTCTCTGTAAATGGATTCTACTTCCGGAATATTTTCCAAGTTTTCATTTGTAAATACAGATAAGAAATAATCATTTAAACATGTACACATCACTTTATCGTCATCTGTGATATGGCCATTGGCTACTTCAATTGGTCCGACTTTTTCCTTAAATTTTGTTTGATAATGTTGATAAAACCCTTTAGGATTTTCTTTAGCTTCTCCTGCTATTCGAACTTCGTATTTTCTTTTCGATTCTCTAACTATCTTTTTAACTTCCCTGTTTAACTGTATATATTGCTGCCTCACCTGCTCTTCACCTCTTTTTAGTTTCCTGTATATTCCTCTTTTAATACCTATAAGATTCTTTATTCTATTGTTCATCCATTTAGGGTCATTTTTTCTTGATCTGCAATGTTTCATGGGAATATAGTCTCTCTGACTATTCTTAAGAGTCATGACAAAATTGTTATATTCCTCATCCAAATTTATATTAACTGATGGGCTGCTGTTCTTTCCTGTGAGAGAATTTAATGTATTGATCTTATCTTGTGATAATCCTTGGCATGTGGTACCCAAATTTCGGGGTAATCCGCTACCTGCGACCTGACCTGCTGGATTAACTACCCACATCTGTACCCCAGAAATCCCTTCCCATACCTCATTAGATAATTTAGTTGTTAAGCCCTCAAAATCTCCTGCTCTAAAGTTTGGAACAATATTCTTATTTTCCTTTATAGTTTCCTTGAAAATTATGTTAAATCTAATGGAATCATGGTCACTGTTGCCCAATTTTTCACCAACTTCTAAATTTGTAACCATATTCTCTCTATTACTAAGAACTAAATCTAGTGTATTCACTCCCCGTGTTGCTTCATGTACATGCTGAGAAAGGAAATTGTCTTCTACTACTTCCAAAAACTCCTTAGAGCTACTATCACCTGTTATGGTTTCCCAGTTAATATGTCTAAAATTAAAATCGCCTACAATGCAAACTCTATTTGACCTGCTCACTTTAGAAATTTCATCGTATATAACTTGCGACTCTATATTATCTAGATCAGGTGGTCTGTAGACTACTCCTACAACTAGACTTTCTATATTATTTTTAATTTCAACCCATAAGGTTTCTGAATTTAGATTTGTCTTAATTCCAGACTTAATGCAGCTTCTGAGGCTATCTTTAATATACATAATTACCCCTCCCCCTCTTTTATCTGCACTGCGATCAGCATTATAAAGTTTATATCCTGTAATTATGTACTCAGCTTTAAGGTGTTTGCTTTCTAATTTAATCCAACTTTCACTAATGCATATTATATCCGGTCTCTCACTACATACTATGGCTCTCAGTTCTTCTATCTTGTTACCTAAACTACGGCTATTTGTATAATATACTTTTAAACTTTCTCTAGCTTCACCCTTCTTGTGGCTATTCTTTTTGTTAATATTTGTTCTATGTAACAAATGGTTCTTATCCTTAGACTCCCAGTTATTTGACCCACTATTTACTGAACCCTTACTGACTAATTTCTCTGCACAAGTATTAATCATTTCATTATTTGTGTCTAACAAAACCCCCCTACCTCTCTGTCTATCATACCAGCCAATACCGAGACACCTGAATTAGAAAGATGCACTCCATCCCTTGCATACATATGCTTACGACTAGTGAAGTGATCCCACCCGTCTATAAAACCTATATTATTCTCCCGACAGAAGACTTTCATCCTAGCATTTACTCCTATAGCTCGAGACCACCACTCTGAACTTTGGCTAAGCCTAGGGAGAATACCACACATCACAGGAACTGCACCCCTTTTCCTAATCTTATCCAGGGCTTGTCTATACAACCTAATCAGCTCTTCACTTCTACCATCCTGCACGTCATTTCCCCCAGCTATCAAACAAACAACATCTTTTTTCTCAATCCAGCTATTTATTGACTCACCCACCTTCTTCATACCTGCTCCAGGGAAAAAATATTTTCCTCTAACTCTGTGCCTGAGTTTCCTGTCTACATATCTGCATAGTGAATCCCCTACAATTACCAAAGAACGAGACTTATCCGGAGGATGGGTTACTCCGACCTTGGGAGACTTACCTAGGCTCTTGACCTGAGAGCTTTTCCCACTTCCATTTTTACGATCGCTAGTACACCTATCTGACTCTATGGTTCCTGAAGAATTACTGCCGCCACTGTCACATTCATCTCTAAGTGACCTAAATGAATTAGCAACCTGTAGTCTAAAAGTATCATTTTTCTTAAGAACCATTTTCGTTGAACCCTTATTCACAACTTTCCAGTCGTCTTCATTATTCAATCGACCCTTCCTGGTTAACACCTCTACTTTACCTCTCAGATCCCTGTTCTCCTCAGCTAAGGATCTGACCTCCTGCCTGACTGCGGCCAACTCATTTCTTAAATTAAAAATGAGTTTGCTTGCGTCAGACGAGGACAAATCCCCAGCACAGCCACAAACAGCACCAACAACGACACCACCACCAACACCACTACCACTAACACCACCAGCACAAAGAACACCACCACTCTCCATTGTACTAAGTTTGGTCAAGATTGGAGCTACTGGAAGCACGGACAAATGTGTATATACTGCAGCTGGAAAGGAAAATAAAGAATCAATCATAGATTCACGTCCATTATCACGTAATATCTATCTTGGAATCCTCGGAAATCAAATAATAATCTCATTGGGGAGTAGGGGATGAAACAAAAATAAAACAAACTCGGCATCCCAACCATATCTGGGCAGTTGGAGAGTCACTTTCTCAAAAAATATCCCTCAATAGATATCGCAACAGCTACATCACCTCCCATAAAAATACACTGATCTGGCTTGCAGAAGGACACGGTGGGGCAGGGGAAGAATCCTCGCAGACTTCTTCCCCATCATGCTTCTCCAACGGACTTTCCCGCAAATTCACGCACAAAAGCAACCCCCCCATTATACCCCCAGTCAGTCATACCCATTCTCTCTCACACTCGACACTTTCAAGACACTCACCCCCTTTCTCTCTGTATACTTCTCCTTCTAGTCATGTTTCTATTTACTGCACATGCATTTCCCTTCCCCCTCACTCTGAAGAAGTGTGTGTGTAGAACCGTGGTTGGTCCATGTGGTCACATGGCTGCTTCACCAGTCCTAGGTCCCCATATACTCCCACTAAAGCGAAGCAATAACTTTCCCAACCCCAACACTGAGGGCGTGAGCTTGTTGGCGGTCTCTCGAGGCGTATCCCTCACGGCTAGCAGACCCCATTCTTTTTCCCCCTCTACGCTATGTTAGGGTTACATCAAAACCCCCCCTACCCCAGCACAGAACATATTCACTTGATTCTACTTTTCCCCGCCCGCTTAGCACGAAAATATAAAAACTCATATCTAATTAATATAACAAAATTTTCTTATTCTTCAAAAAGACATGCTACACATGCATTTTAATATCAATTTCTTCATCATAACAACATTAGAAGGACGATCTGTCATTTATGTCTTTCTCTTGCCAAAATATTACACCCGCAAAAAAATTTAAAAAGAAAGAACCTTGAAAACAGGTGCAAAGATTTTCTCACTCGATTTCTTACACTTTAAGAGATTAATATAAAAATGATTATGCATGTACATTAGATCTTCTCAATTAAAATCAATACATTTGCCTTCTTAATATCAACATAGGCATTAATATAAGTAAATTGAACACCCTTCAAATGTAATTTCGTCATTATATTATTCAAATGATAACAAAAATGGAGTGTATTACTGCTTATAGCTATTAGTGCAAATTATCCGTGTTAATAATGGGTACAGAAATTCTACTTTTATTAACTTACTAGGGCCACACCCCTCATAGGTGGGTTGGCTGAGTCAAAGCATATCTACAAAGTAAAATGGCAGCATCCGCCGACCTCAATTTCTTTGAATAATTGTCCCATTACTCACTGGATACAGATCACAAGTACTTAGCTATTTTGAGAAACTGCTTGAAGAACACCACGGAGCAGGCAATGGAGGAGGGGGTTCTTCTTTCTTCTGGGTGCAGGAGGTTCCCACCAACTTCTCCATCTCTCTTGTAAAATCAATGAATCGCCATCTTCTTGGTTGGATCCGGCAACATATACTTCTGGCAAGGGGCTTTTTCTCTCAAAGCCCCTGTCACACTTTGGCTCACTGTGACGGTGGCATCCATGAAGGCTCTCGTTGTCCTTTTACTGCTGAGGGCCTTGCCAATATGGGGGCGGGGGAGAGTGACTGGTTCTGGTAACATGATACTGTTGGAGAAGGGGGAGTTGGGACTTTCTTGGCGTCACTCTCTTGCTGCTTGTAACCGTCTAGAAGTTTCTTCATCACTTGAACATTTCTTCCATAGATGCTATATATTTTTTTCTTCTGTATTTTTAATTCTTTTTTTCTCTTTGTTGAAGTAACTGTGTGGATTGATCCCGAGCTGCTCACCAATGTGGTGTGGATATTATTCTACCGAGTGTCACCAAAGTGGTTGGATTTTCATCCCAATATTTTACACCAATAATTGTGGTGTTCTTCTTCTTTTGGTAGCGTGGTTAGTGATAAGAGATAAGCATCTTCTTTATAGGTGTTTATTTCTAGATTAACAATTAATTCCTCAGAACTCCCATTTCTATATAGTGTGGTGTGAACACTATTCCACCAAGTGTCACCAGTTGTCGTGTTGTTGAAATCCCACCAGTTGTCGCCAATTGTCGTGTGAGCACTATTTCACACCAGGGTTATCAATATGGTGAGGGAGTTTCATCCCACTATTTTACACCAATAATTGTGGTGTTCTTTCTTTTGGTAGTGTGGTTGGTGACAACAGATAAGCATCTTCTTTATATTGATTTATTTCTAGGTTAACAGTAATTCTTCAGAGCTCCAATTACTACAGTTCCAGTCACTATTGGTTCCAGATTCCCACCCCCAAAGGGGAGACTAGCTAAGCTGTGGACGTTACGTCTGCCCCTAACAAGGAATGATCTCTGACTGACTAGGGTCTCTTGTGCTATGCATTGCGATGGGTGGGCATCGTGGGGGTCACTGCCACTCGGCACTTGTAGGCATCTCTGGAATGCTTTTTGAGGCTATAGGCATATTTAATTGCCTTACAACAAGAGTTCTTGTCACTATCGGTTCCAGATTTCCGCCCCCAAGGGGAGTCTGCTAAGCTGTGGACGTGACGTCTGGCCCTGACAAGGTCTGATCTCTGACTGACTCTTTGTAGCCACTCATGGCGGTCGGTGGGTATCGAGCGCGTCACTGCCATCCAGCACTTATAGGACTCTTTAATATGCCTTACAACATATATATATATATATATATATATATATATATATATATATATATATATATATATATATATATATATATATATATATATATATATATATATATATATATATATATATATATATATATATATATATATATATATATATATATATATATATATATATATATATATATATATATATATATATATATATATATATATATATATAAATACATATATGAACTCCTGAGAAAGGGGGATAGAATACTTCCTCCATGGTAGTAGGTTGGCCATGGCACCAGCCGCCCATTGAAAGACTATGACTGAAGATATTAGGATGTAACTAGGGCTGGTCCAGACAGTTCCGGGTTGAGTCTTCCTTCAAGACGGTTCTTTCCTCATTCCTACATCTAAACTGGATATTTTGGCGTATTCATTACACATCTCTTGCTATTCCAATATATTTGACAAGTCAGAACATTCCCCACATCTGTCTCTTTTTCTCTCTTTTTTCCTCATATGTTATTATTTATGGAAGGTCCACAGCACTGACCCATTTCAAATCTCTCACTACAATCTGTATACTGGTTTTCGTTCCAAAGGTGGGGTCTGTGCCTACTGCAACATTAACACTCCTACTGCGAGGCTCATGGACCTTGAATCTCCCGACTTTGATGTTCTCTGGCTAAAAGTCTATCTCTCCACTACCACTATCTTCCTTTGCTTCTGCTACTGTTCTCCAAACTCCACCGAGTTTGTGTCTTTCTTTGAATATCTGTCCTCGTGCCATGAGTCCTTGCTATCTTCTCACCCACATGCCGAAGTTCTCTACATTGGAGACTTCAATGTACACCACAGTGAGTGGCTTCGTTCCTCTCACACTGATGTGGGAGGAAGTGAGGCCCTTGCTTTCTCTATTACTCACGATCTGGAGCAAATTATCAAACATCCTACTAGTGTTCCTGATCGTCACGAACATGCAGCAAAAACTCGTGACCTATTTTTTACTTCTAATCCTTCAAACTACTCTTATTCTGTGATTTCCCCTCTTGGTAAATCTGACCACTCTATGATCTCAGTCTCTTCCATTTTCACTCCCCCTCCACCAATCCCTCCTATTCAGCACTGCCTTTGGCACTTTGAGCGTACCCAACATGAAAATTTGTGTAACTTCCTCTTTGACTTCCCATGGGATGACTACTGCTTTCGGTCCCGCAACCCTGATCTGGTAGCTCTAAAAGTTGCCGAGATCATGACCGCGGGAATGGAGGCATACATCCCCTCTTCTACAAAAACTTTCTCTCCCCCTAAACCTTGGTTTGACCGTGCCTGCTCCATGGCTATCCAGGCAAAGACTCGGCCACACCAATCTTACTAAGCCTCTCCTTCTGATTTAACTCACTCTGCTTTTATTGTAGCTAGGAATCGTTGTACTGCTCAGATTCGAATGTCTAAGGCTTCCTTTATAAGAAGGAAAGTTGATGACCTTAACTCCTCTTCCACTGATAAATGCTTCTGGTCCTTAGCCAAAAATCTCTCCAATAACTTCTGTAACTTAAGCTTTCCCCCTCTCATTCGTTCTGATGGTTCTTTAGCTTGCTCTCCCACTGACAAAGCCACTCTCTATAGACGATTCCAGCGCACCTGTTCCTCAATCTTTACACCTCTCTAACCCCATGCCCTCCCTCATCCTTTCTTCACGTAAATTTCATAAGGTACTTCTCGCTAAAGATGAACAAGGCATCTGGTCTCGATGGTATCCCTGCAAGGTTCCTTGAGGAGCTTGCAGATGAACTGACTCCCGTGCTTTGCCATCATTTTTGCCTCATTCTGTCAACCAGTATCTATCCTTCATCTTGGAAGCATGCTCTAGTTCAACCTGTTCCTAGAAGGGTGACCGTTCTATTCCTTCAAACTACCGACCTATTACCCTAACTTCCTCTATTGCTAAAGTCTTCCAAAACATTGCTCAATGCTCACTTCTTGAAACGCCTTGAATCTAACTTGCTTATCTCCGATCACCAGTACGGCCTTTGCAAGGCAAGATCCAATGGTGCTCTCCTGTCCTATCTTACTCATGTATGGTCATCTTCTCTGAGGAACTATGGGGAAACTTTTGTTGTCACCCTTGATATCTCTAAGGCTTTTGACAGAGTCTGGCACAAGGTTCTGTTGGCCAAACTCCCTTCCTATGGCTTTACCCGTTCTTTCTGTTCTCTGATTTCCAGTATTCTTACTGACCGTTTTATATCCGTAGTTGTTCTTTCACCTACTATGTTCCTTCTCTTCATCAATGATCTTCTACAATCCCCATCTTCTTCTCTTCTTCATGCCTTTGCTTATGATTCAAACCCTTCCCTTTTCCTCTGCCTTTTCTTCACAATCTTCATCTGCTACTCGTAATCAATCTCGTATCAATTTTCTTCTACTATCAACTCTGATTTGCAGAGAGTATCTGAGTGAGGCACTCAAGATTTAGTTAACTTCAATGCCTCCAAGACACAGTTTCTGGCTATCTCTTTATCTTTTTCTCCTCCTAATAACCATATTGTCTCTGAAAATAACGAAATTTACCCTCTTAATTCTATCAACATATTAGGAATCCATATAGCCTCTAACTTGTCTTGGAGGAATCATATAATCCAAGTTTCTAATTCTTCATCTAAAAAATTGGGGGTTTTGCTTTATTTTTGTCATTACTTTTCCTCTTTACAGTTATTTAAGATTTAAAAGGGTCTTAGCCATCCTTGCTTAGAATACTGCTCACACTTCTGGTGTGCTTCTTCTTATACTAATCTCCTTGATAGGGTTGAATCGAAGGCAGTCAGACTCATTAATGATCCTCCTCTTACTTCTAATCTAGAATCTCTCTCTCTCTTTGCCATAAGGTATCTTCGCTTTCTCTTTTCTATCGCTACTACTTCCATTGCTGCTCTCATGAGTTGGCGAGTTGCATGCCTCCCCCACTGCCGAGGCTGCGTAACACTCACCAAGCGGCCTCATCTCACAGGTACTGTGTGGAGATTTGTAGCTCGCGGATTGGTCGGTGCAGCGACTGCTTCTTTCCATCCACCTCCAGACTCTGGAAGTCTCTTCCTCCCTCTGTCTTTCCTAATTCTTATGACCTTTCATCCTTCAAAAAGCAGATCTATCGTCATCTCTGAGCCTAGTCCTCCATATCTCTGGGTCCTCTGTACTTTGACTTTTTTCTGTCTGTCGTTTTCCTTTGTGTGACATTACCTCATATCTGCCTTGTCCTTAACTATTTTCTTTTCCTTCGTCTTGGTATTTTCTCGTGCCCGGGCCTTTATTGATGAGGGCAGTTTCTGCCTGTCCTGGTGTCTCACTCATAAAAAAAAAAATTCCCCTGCATGTCGTAAAAGTAGACCAAGTGGGGCAGAGTGAGGGGACTGGGACACACACATATGCATGTATGCACACGCATGCAGTCAGTATTTACAGTAGAAAATACCCCACCCCCTCAGATTGCAGTGATAGAAGCTCAAGGGCCGGTATTAGAGAACATCAACCTTACAGCCACAGAGGTATGCAAAGCGCTGATGGATTTAGATGTTCATAAAGCTACAGGTCCCGATGACATATCCCCTCATGTGCTTAAAAAATGCGCAAACACAATATCAGTGGCACTAAGTATCATATTTAAGGAGTCACTGGAGTCGGGGGAGATTCCAAGATGCTGGAAACAAGCAAATGTGATACCTATCTTCAAAAAGGGAAGGAGGGATACGGCTCTGAACTATAGACCAGTTTCCTTGACCAGCATAGTTTGCAAAGTTATGGAGAAACTACTAAGGAAACATATCTCTCTTCACTTGGAATCCTTCAACTTTTTGTCAGTGAGGCAACATGGCTTCAGAGAAGGTAGATCAACAGTAACAAACTTATTAGAATTTTATGATGAGGTAAGCCAAATCTTACAGGAAAGAGAGGGCTGGGCAGATTGCATATTCCTAGACTTCCAGAAAGCGTTTGACACTGTTCCACATGGGTGACTTATTAGGAAGCTGCAATCAATGGCTAGAATAGGTGGAAATGTTTTGGAATGGATGAAAATTTACTTAGAAGGAAGGGAACAGAGAGTTAGAGTAAGACACTCAGTGTCTGAATGGAGAAGAGTTAGTAGTGGAGTTCCACAGGGTTCAGTTTTAGGGCCACTTTTGTTCCTTGTATATGTAAATGACCTACCAGAGTCTGTAAATTCATTCATGAATATGTTTGCAGATGATGCAAAGATTGTGAAGAAAGTAAAAAACGAGAACAATGGTAGAGAACTTCAGGAGGATCTAAATAATCTGCATGAGTGGTCAGAAAAGTGGCTAATGAAATTCAATACTTCAAAATGTAAGGTAATGAGAATGGGTACAAGTGCAAGAAGGCCCAAGCTTGACTACTCGGTGGCTGGAGTACAACTTCAAGAGACAGAAAATGAGAGAGATCTAGGAGTAAACATACTGGCAGATTTGTCTCCAGAAATACATATAAATGGCATAGTAAGGGCAGCATATGCATTCTTATCAAATGTAAGGGTAGCCTTCAGGTACATGGACAAGGAAATGTTTAGAAATATTTATGTAACCTATGTGAGGCCAAAACTCGAATATGCAGCCCCCTTTTGGAATCCGCACTTGAAAAAGCACATAGCTAAGCTTGAAAAAGTTCAAAGACATGCCACGAAACTGGTGCCAGAAATACGCAATCTCAGTTATGATGAGAGGCTGAGGGAATTAGACTTACCATCACTCGAAGCTAGAAGAGTGAGGGGGGATATGGTGACAGTCTTTAAATTCCTTCATGGTTATGATAGAGTGGATAGGGATCGATATTTTGATATGGCTGGCTCTAGAACTAGAGGTCATAGTTTGAAGCTTCGTAAGAAAACTTCTTCACAGGATGTAAGGAAATACTTTTTCAGTGTAAGAGTAGTTGATAATTGGAATTGGCTAAGTGAGGAGGTAGTTAATGCTATCTCAATCCATAGTTTTAAGGACAGGTATGATAAGTATCACTAAGTATAAAATGGAAGCGATCAGGAGACGGGAAGATACGAGCTTTGGGCTCTTTCCCGTAAACACAATTTGGTAATCACAATTAGGTAATCACACACATGAACATACACATATATCTCCTCCCACATACAAATGCACTCCCACCTGCATTCGTGTGCATGCATGCGGTAGAAAATACCCCACCCCCTCAGATTGCAGTGATAGAAGCTCAAGGGCCGGTATTAGAGAACATCAACCTTACAGCCACAGAGGTATGCAAAGCGCTGATGGATTTAGATGTTCATAAAGCTACAGGTCCCGATGACATATCCCCTCATGTGCTTAAAAAATGCGCAAACACAATATCAGTGGCACTAAGTATCATATTTAAGGAGTCACTGGAGTCGGGGGAGATTCCAAGATGCTGGAAACAAGCAAATGTGATACCTATCTTCAAAAAGGGAAGGAGGAATACGGCTCTGAACTATAGACCAGTTTCCTTGACCATCATAGTTTGAAAAGTTATGGAGAAACTACTAAGGAAACATATCTCTCTTCACTTGGAATCCTTCAACTTTTTGTCAGTGAGGCAACATGGCTTCAGAGAAGGTAGATCAACAGTAACAAACTTATTAGAATTTTATGATGAGGTAAGCCAAATCTTACAGGAAAGAGAGGGCTGGGCAGATTGCATATTCCTAGACTTCCAGAAAGTGTTTGACACTGTTCCACATGGGAGACTTATTAGGAAGCTGCAATCAATGGCTAGAATAGGTGGAAATGTTTTGGAATGGATAAAAATTTACTTAGAAGGAAGGGAACAGAGAGTTAGAGTAAGACACTCAGTGTCTGAATGGAGAAGAGTTAGTAGTGGAGTTCCACAGGGTTCAGTTTTAGGGCCACTTTTGTTCCTTGTATATGTAAATGACCTACCAGAGTCTGTAAATTCATTCATGAATATGTTTGCAGATGATGCAAAGATTGTGAAGAAAGTAAAAAACGAGAACAATGGTAGAGAACTTCAGGAGGATCTAAATAATCTGCATGAGTGGTCAGAAAAGTGGCTAATGAAATTCAATACTTCAAAATGTAAGGTAATGAGAATGGGTACAAGTGCAAGAAGGCCCAAGCTTGACTACTCGGTGGCTGGAATACAACTTCAAGAGACAGAAAATGAGAGAGATCTTCGAGTAAACATACTGGCAGATTTGTCTCCAGAAATACATATAAATGGCATAGTAAGGGCAGCATATGCATTCTATCAAATGTAAGGGTAGCCTTCAGGCACATGGACAAGGAAATGTTCAGAAATATTTATGTAACCTATGTGAGGCCCAAACTGGAATATGCAGCCCCCTTTTGGAATCCGCACTTGAAAAAGCACATAGCTAAGCTTGAAAAAGTTCAAAGACATGCCACGAAACTGGTGCCAGAAATACGCAATCTCAGTTATGATGAGAGGCTGAGGGAATTAGACTTACCATCACTCGAAGCTAGAAGAGTGAGGGGGGATATGGTGACAGTCTTTAAATTCCTTCATGGTTATGATAGAGTGGATACGGATCGATATTTTGATATGGCTGGCTCTACAACTAGAGGTCATAGATTGAAGCTTCGTAAGAAAACTTCTTCGCAGGATGTAAGGAAATACTTTTTCAGTGTAAGAGTAGTTGATAATTGGAATTGGCTAAGCGAGGAGGTAGTTAATGCTATCTCAATCCATAGTTTTAAGGACAGGTATGATAAGTATCACTAAGTATAAAATGGAACCGATGAGGAGACGGGAAGATACGAGCTTTGGGCTCTTTCCCGTAAACACAATTAGGTAATCACAATTAGGTAATCACACATTCACACATATATATATATATATATATATATATATATATATATATATATATATATATATATATATATATATATATATATATATATATATATATATATATATATATATATATATATATATTATCAAATAAGCACATTACATATGTGAAAACAGGAATCATTTTTTTTTTACCCCGACCGGGACTCGAACATAGGACTTATGATTAC
>JAXCGZ010017027.1:120000-125000 GCA_037179515.1 Halocaridina rubra
GGCGAATAACTCTTTTTGCTGAATTAATACCACAAACTCTCTCTCTCTCTCTCTCTCTCTCTCTCTCTCTCTCTCTCTCTCTCTCTCTCTCTCTCTCTCTCTCTCTCTCTCTCTCTCTCTCTCTCTCTATTCTAAACATTCCATCGAAGTCCTCTCCCCCACAGCCACAGTTGCCCAATAATGCAAGTGCAAGGGTTACAACTCAAATATATATTCGCATTCCTGGCAACCCCTTTGAGAGAGAGATACGTAATACATTGACAAATCAAGGCATTCCTTCTGAAGAAGTCTTGATTAAGGAGCTTTCTCGCAAACCAAACTGGGTTTCCTTCGCAATAACGATATCGAAAGGATTTGAATATGTGCCTTACAAACTGAATCAATGGCCTACAGGCACAATTGTCCAGCCATTTCGTGGGGGCAAACAATGGACACAACCTGGGTATTCTACAAAATATCCCAAACTACAGTCATACCAAAATAAACAGCAAAGAGCTAATGAAACAATCCCCTATACGCGAGACTACAGAAAGAGACACGATACAAACCTCTCTTATCGCCGTCCACGCACAAGAGACTTCTCCTGGAGTGATGGTTCTTACAACCCTAGACACTCACCTAGGCATACAAACTTTGGGAAGGCCCGATCATACCACGGCACGTACTCAAACCAGCGTTACACATCCAACGGTAGGTACAGACACCAGGATCCATGGGCTAACCCCAGAATACACTACAATGATGAATTCCCAGCAGAATCACACAGTCGAAACTACAACTATGACTATGGATACCACCCCAATGAAACATGGTAAGAATGTAACATTAGTACATGTGAACGCTCAGTCCCTGCTCGCTCATTTTGAGGAAATAATAATGCTAACAAAAGACTACAACATAGACATCCTCTGTGTAAGTGAAACTTGGCTTCCTCCTACAACTGAAAATAAATATGTGAATATCCCAGAGTTTAAAATATTTCGCAATGACCATGGCCGAGGGGGTGGGGTTTGTATTTATGTTAGAAATTATCTTAGGGCATCAGAAATAACCACAGGTTTAGAAAAATCTGAGGAGCTCGAAGATTTATGGATCATTGTGCAGTATCAGAAACTTCCATCTTTCATTGTAGGGTGTGTTTACCGTCACCCTAAAGCACCTACCAGTTCATTCAGTCATCTGCTAGAAACATTCAGAAATATCTGTGTGCGTCATAAACCCATATACATACTTGGTGATTTTAATGATGACTTGCTCTCAGCAGATAACAAAATGAAAAGGGTGATCAAGACTGTGAAGTTAACACAAATAGTGACAAAACCGACCCGCATAACCCCTAATTCTAGGACTCTTATAGATCTGATAATAACAAATAAAGTGGAAAGTATACCCTATTGGGACGTAGTTCCCTGCCCAATTGCAGACCAGGAGCTGAACATTGCTATGCTAAACATAAACAAGCCGAAAAGGAAGCCTCTCCTCAAGACATTCCGGTGTCTAAAAAATTACTCCACTGATATCTTTTGTGAAACATTAATCAACAACACAAATGCACTTAATAGAATTAAATACACAGATAACGTCGATTTGCAGGTTGGGATTTTAACAAAAGTCTTCCTTGAATGCTTAGATAGTTGTGCACCCATTGTAACAAGAAAAATAACCCGCCCCTCAGCCCCCTGGCTAACTAATGATATCAAAGAGGCAATGCAAATCAGAAATCAAATACAAAAAGAGCTAAAAATTAATAGATATGATATGACTCTCCAAGAACGTTATAAAACAGAAAAGAAACGTGTCAGATCTCTCATCAGTGTAAGTAAAAAAGACTTTTACGAAAAACAATTTAATGACTCTAGACATGATACAGCAGCAACATGGAAAGTGATAAGAAGCATGATACCAAATGAAAAGAGTACCTCAGAAAGTTATGAAAATATTACGGAGTTGAAAGACAAAGCAGATAACTTTAATAACTATTTTGCTAACGTTGGCAAAAATACATATGAAAAAACTCAAGAAAACATCAACTCAGTGAATATGAGTAATTGCTTAAATGACAATTCTTCCAATGAAAACACAAGAGAGTACTACAAGATAAATCCTATCGATTGTGCTACCCTAATTCTTACCATAAAGAGCCTAAGAAACTCTGGCTCTTATGGTTCAGATGGTATACCATTTCAGTTCATCAAAGATGCTCTACCCATGATTGCATCCTATATTCCAACTATTATGAATACTTCCATTGTTACTAAAAAGTTTCCTGACTCTTGGAAAATATCACATGTAATACCTCTGCATAAAAAGGGGGACAGAGAAGATGTGACAAACTATCGTCCCATTTCCCTGCTACCCATTTTCTCTAAAATATTAGAAAAAATTGTTGCATGCCAACTTATGTCATATTTAGAATCAAATAGACTACTACCGATTAACCAACATGGTTTCAGACCAAAACTCTCGACGGAAACTGCACTGCTTAAAGTTACGAATAGTATATATAATAATATAGATATGAAAAAAATATCTTTGCTTATATTATTAGACTTATCAAAAGCCTTCGACAGTGTAAACCATGAAATTCTTTTAAGTAAATGTATTAACTTAAACATTAATCCAAGCTGGTTTAGCAAGTATCTATCTAATCGTAAACAGTCCATACGTCTTAACAACATTATCTCTGTGCCAAAAAATGTATCATTTGGTGTTCCACAGGGATCAGTACTTGGTCCTATCCTCTTCTCCATTTACGTAAATGATCTATCTTCTTTCATTTCTGACTGTCTAGTCGTACAATATGCAGATGACACTCAACTACTCCTTAGTGGTGATATTAATAATCTCCCAGAGCTAACTTTAAGAGCAGAAAACACTCTGTAAAAAATTAAAACCTATTTCCAAGAAATTGGGCTGTTAATTAACGAAAGTAAAACACAGTGCATATTTATTAGTTCAAGGTTCCACATAGCACAAATTCCAGAAAACACAACAATTAATTTTTGCGACAATATTATCACACCTATCAAAACAGTCAAAAACCTAGGAATTCACTTTGATAACCACATGTTGTTTGATTCCCACATAGATAAAGTATGCAAAAAGGTTACAGGAACATTAATGTACTTATCACGTATAAAAGACAATTTTGAGACTACCAATCGAATAACTGTTGTTGAATCTCTAGCCCTAAGTCACATTAATTACTGCACAACTGTTTGGGGAGCTACCACTACGACTCAGATAAACAGAATACAGAAGCTTATTAATTTTGCAGCTCGAGTTGCCCTGGGAGGAATAAGAAAATATGTCCACATCACACCAGCTCTCAATAAACTTGGGTGGCTGCGGGCAGAAAATAAGGTCGCTTATGCTATTTATGCTTTTGTATTCAAAATTTTGGACCATCATTATCCTAGCTGGCTATTTGATTTAAAAACAGTCAGGGATATAAGGGGAACCAACACAAGACAGAGCAGTGAGCTCTTTATTCACAGAACAAACACAGAAGCAGGTTCAAAGATGATCACTATCAAAGGGTCAACACTCTGGAATAATATTCCAGAGCATCTTAAAAATGCATCCTCCTTCACAGCTTTCAAAGGCAAACTATATAGTTTTCTTTTGGACAAATAGTTGCTGCTCATTAAGAACTAATTATTCTCATTGTAAGGAAACAAATATGGAAATGATGCCGATAATAACGATCCTGTATCTAGTGGCATACTTACTACTTTATTATTAACATTATTGTTAACATTTTTATTACAGCATTAGTATTTTCTATGAAAGCTACATTTAATTTAACTATATGTCTAACCCTCTCATTTATTAGTTTAATTACATGTCTACTTATAAGTTACTATTAATGTTGAATAACCATTGTACAAAATGGAAATAAATGTTTGTTTGTTTGTTTGTTTGCTCTCTCTCTCCTAGATATGTATGACTATGAAATCCCAGTGGCATTTCTATTGTTCATTTAATTATTTATGTATATATGAGTATATGCACGCATATATATATATATATATATATATATATATATATATATATATATATATATATATATATATATATATACATATATAAATCCTAATACAATAAAAATACACAATAACGACTACAATCTGGTTGGGGGTTTATCTTGAGGGATAACTTCGTTGAGGCAGCGCTTCAGGAGGGCTTTATCAATTATATCAGGGGTCCATTGCCCCCTAGATAGATTAAAATTGTCCTTCATTTCAGTGAGGGAAGATTCCACAATTTTCCGTTTGAATTGACAGGTACTTTTAAATAGCATAGTGGCACCACTCCAATCAATCCGATGATTATGTTCATTGATGTGGGTAAAGAGCCGAATTTTCTTGATTATATCTTGCTGCTCTCTTGTGTTCTGGGACTCTCTGGGCTGTGTGCACTCTGTTGCAGTCATTACAGCTTACTTATTCTCAGCTTGACCAACTTTGTTATCCTCCCTTTTTCTTAGACAAAGCTCTGCAGAAAGTGAAACAGGTTTTTTACAATCCTCACAGGACCCCCTAGAGAATAATTTCAACAAAATCCTCCTTCCTTTCCACCAAAAGCTAGGCGTCATAAATGATACATTAGGTAAACAGTCCCCATTCACTTTTAACTATCCCACCACTTTCAGAAAAGAATTAGTTAACGTTAGCCAAAACAAAAAAGAAGTTAATGCAGGAGTATACCAAATAAGCTGTAATGATTGCAGTGGAGTGTGCGTGGGACGGGCGGGCCGCTCTCTGTCCCGGAGAGTCTTGGAACACGGGAGAGCGGTGGGATATAATCAAGAAAATATATACACACACTGTATATATATATATATATATATATATATATATATATATATATATATATATATATATATATATAAATATATATATATATATATATATATATATATATATATATATATATATATATATATATATATATATATATATATATATATATATATATATATATATATATATATATAT
>JAXCGZ010017027.1:132500-193564 GCA_037179515.1 Halocaridina rubra
TAACTTCAATAGAATTGGCAAATGTACTAACACTTTATATGTAGGTATTGAATAATAATAATAATAATAATAATAATAATAATAATAATAATAATAATAATTATCGAAGGAAATACTTGTTTTTGGATACTAAAGCTTTTCAAGGCGTATCTATGATAATGCATGTGAGTAGCCAATGACCCTGTTGTGTTTGTTATTAGTGGCGTCAACCGTGTGAGTGTTGTTTAGCTTACATAAGAGGCGCCAGGGGTAGTGGGTTACATCATCGGTCAACATGACATCCACGCTGCCGTTCTCTGTGACCCCCTCATTCCTGCATTCTCCTTCCCTTCCCTTTCCTCCTCTTCCTCCTCCTCGATTTCATTCGGTGCTTCTGCCTATGGGTGTTGTCCTGGCCGAATGAAGATAAGGAATAGGAGAGTGAACTTACTACTACTACTACTGCTACAAATAATAATAATAATAATAATAATAATAATAATAATAATAATAATAATAATAATAATAATAATAATAATAATAATAATAATAATAATAATAATAATAATAATAATATTGTGTTGTAACAGTAAGTAGTCAAATGAGTTTCTCTTTTAATGTTGGGTGAATAAATCATATTTTATCTCTTCCTACGAAAGCATTTTAACTGTCATTAGATTTAAATCATAATTACTAATTTTGCACATTTTAAGGATGTTTGCTTCGGTGACGCTATCCCTCAACTTTAATTGCAACTTTCGAACTTGTTTTAATAATGGGAAGAGGAAATTTGCCCAACTTTATGCGTAAATATAGTGACATTTTCAGCTCTGGAACCTTCATGAGTAGATAGTGTAGTGTTAGTAGTAGATATATATATATATATATATATATATATATATATATATATATATATATATTATATATATATATATATATATATATATATATATATATATAGAGAGAGAGAGAGAGAGAGAGAGAGAGAGAGAGAGAGAGAGAGAGAGAGAGAGAGAGAGAATTATCGACAGTAACGATCGCAGAATTAAAAGCCAGAGTGATGGCTATATACCCCATGCAACTTTCAACAAAACTCAGCTTGACAATTGCCTAGAGAAATTACTTGTTTGCATGTCATTATTTAGGGATTTATTTTTTTTATTTATTTATTTAATTGCTTTAGTATATTAGTATGAATAGCTAAAAGTTAGTCGTTCTGGTGACGGTAGTAGTAGTTTTGACTGTTTTTAACGTCGTAAAGCTTCAGAAGTGTCGTATGCACGAGTATTTTCATGCCAGAGTTGATGAAGAGTTTGCTATTCAATTGACATGCCCTATATCCATTTATGTTTTCATTATATATGTTGAGTTGGCAGGAGTAAGCAGACGACAGATGCCACTGTTGTTCCTTACGCAATCTCGTTGTGATTTACTGATTTTTTTTCCTTTTCACCGACCATCCTTTATTTTAATCTTTTGTTCATTACCTGTTTCTGCAGTAAGACCTTAAGCACAGTATCCTTTTGGCAATCACCGCTTCTATATTAAACCAGTCATTGTACATGGGGATGCATGCAGGCAGGTGCTCCCTCTGACTTACAAATACTACACTATACATTATGCAATATACAATTTTTGTATATCAAGAGTATATCCAGCACCAAATATATATACATTTATATCTCTATGTTTTATTATTCTTCTCTGAATGCACAATATGAAGTTCATGATATAAATTACGTTATTGTTATTTGTGCATGCCCTTTGCTAAAACCAAAAACAATTAAATTCTATTGCATACTATTAAATTTTTATGAGCAAGAGTGTAATAATGAATCTTAAGCAAACGTGGCCGTGCCGATTGGCACACGCCCCCCCCCCCCATGTAATGTTTTAGATAAAAAAGAAAAGAAAAAAAAGTGGCGAGAACAGCTTTTAACTCACTGTACCAGGGAAGTTCTCTATAGCAGCAATAGTTGTAATAGTTCAGTGTATAATACTAAAATACAAGAGAGAGAGAGAGAGAGAGAGAGAGAGAGAGAGAGAGAGAGAGAGAGAGAGAGAGAGAGAGAGAGAGAGAGAGAGAGAGAGAGAGAGCTACTGGAAATGTCAAATATCGCTAATAGCTCAAACTTTTGTTATAGGCTGTAATACCCATCCAACTGGTCTTCTCTATAGAACATTTAAGGTAAATAACTAAAATATAATGAATTAAATAATAAATAAATAAATAAATAAATATATTTAAAGAAATAGATAAGCAAATAAAACAATAAATAAGTGATATAAAGAAATCAATCAAAAGCAAATATATAAATGTAATGTAACAAATAAGGAAATGGATAAAAAAACAACAACAACATGAAAGCACATACAATGGGTAGTTACGATAGAGGCAGTTTTGAGTACTGGTTGTGCGATTGTAATGTATATGATGATTATGGGTTAGACAAATATCGAATTTCGTAGTTGAAAATAAAACTTACTCCCTCTTTTGTAACTTTCAAAGGAAGTAATTCACTATCCAATATATTGCACTGTGCTATCGCTAAGATTGTGTTATATATATATATATATATATATATATATATATATATATATATATATATATATATATATATATATATATATATATATATATATATATATATATATATATATATATATATATATATATAATATATATATATATATATATGGAATAACATGAAGACATATATATATATATATATATATATATATATATATATATATATATATATATATATATATATATATATATATATATATATATATATATACAATAGTTTTATAAAAAGAAATTTAAGAGCAAGTGGTTGAAAATAAAAACGTAATTACTTTTTTTTTATAAATTTTAAAAGAAATAATTCACTATTCCATATTCTTGGGACCTAATAATAATTTTTCTCTTATCAGTGACTTATATATTATTTGTTTTGAATTCATACAAATTAATAAGCTTTACCACACTAGGGTCTAGTAACATCGGAGTGTATGGTATTCCATGAAAACATGGAGAAATGCACAAACCTGTGTCACACTTCCTGTACAAATAATATGTATTCTTGATTTCGCGTGGTCTTTGTGTTGTAGTATTGCAGACATGACAAATGCATCTAGGTTTTTATATCTTTTGTTTTTTGTTGGTGGAAGAAGTTCTGTAAAGTGTCTTTCTACCAGATGTAAAGTCTCTTGTAGTGCTTTCAAAACTCGTCAATCGACTACTGAGTGAAGGTAAAGGTTATTTTTCTCTACGAAGCTGGTCATGCTGATTTGTTTCAGTCACAATCAGATCCATAATATTTGGGTCTAAAACCTCCAAATTATAGGCAACCTCTTCTGATGTTTCTGTCACAAGCAAGCATTTGTAATTCTAGAAGAACTACTGTCATATAAAAAGTCAGTTGGCGTGAATCTTGTAGACCAGGGGTCGGCAACCTTTTGCTAACTATGTGCCGACTTAGGGTTTTGAATCATTCAGTGTGCCAACAGTATACGTATATTTATATAAGTCAAGATCAAATATATCTGTTATACAATATATTTTATATATTAATATATACAATAATATGTAAACCACATTAATAGAAATAAACTGGTTTTTTTTTAAGTTTTTATTATTAATGGGAGCCTTGCCCTTGCATGGTCTTAGCCAATTGCTCAATATCGGCGACATACTTTGTTGCTTTGAGGTTTCACAATTTTCTGAATGTTCAGGTGTTAAGCAACTTCGTTTTGGATTTAAAACTGCCTTCATATGAGAGAAAATTTGCTCACAGGAATAAGTTGAACCAAAAGCCGAAAGAAGAGCAAAAGCAATTTTCTTCAAACAGATGAAAGATCTCGGGAGGGATGTCCAACAGTTGATAATAGCAGCAGACTTTTCTGAATGTTCGTCTTCCAGAGACTTCCTTAGTTCAACAAATTTTGATATCCATAATTCTGAAGACCTAAATTCGCCCTGTTGCATTTCAAAATCATCCATATCCATCCAACTAAAAAGTTCCAATTGGGTAGTTGTCAAATCAAGTATGTCAGGCTTAATGAGATATGAAAATAAGGATCCATGAGTGTGGAATTCTTGACTTCGTTTATCAAATTCTGATTTGAGTGCTTCAATGTACTCCTGAAGCTCATCTATATTCACTTCAAATTGATATGAATGATTCTTCACATTTGGGAAGTACTTGAATGCTTTGATGTTGAGATTTCACGGGTAAAAATGTCGAGTTTCATTGTAAATGTTTTCCAATAGCTGAAGAGATCAAGTACTGTTTGACCCTGTTCTTGTAATTTCAAATTCAGCTCAATTAAATGTGTGTTTATGTCAGCTAGAAACATAAGCTTTAACAACCAGTTTTCATCACTCAATTCAGGAAAATCTTTCTGTTTTTCATCAAGAAACACCTTAATAGCTTCAAGACAATAGACAAATCTAGTTAAAACTTTACCTCGACTAAGCCAGCGAACATTGCTATATTGCAGAAGATCTCTATA
This sequence comes from Halocaridina rubra, assembly GCA_037179515.1. Lineage (NCBI taxonomy): Eukaryota > Metazoa > Arthropoda > Malacostraca > Decapoda > Atyidae > Halocaridina > Halocaridina rubra. Next base: position 136,998 of record JAXCGZ010017027.1, read on the forward strand.
TTCACACTCAATTTCTTGTAGAAGAGACTTGAATTGCCTGTGAACCAGTGAAGAAGGAGATACAAGAAAGTTGACTATCTTAACAACAGTTGTCATCACAGAGTTCAAATTCAGATATGAGGACTTTGCACATAAGCTCTCCTGATGTATTATACAATGAAAATTTAACAGTTTGCGTCCAACATAATTTTCAAGAAGTTTTACAAATCCTTTCTTGATAAATATGGTTATTCTCGTGATATCTTGCAACTACAGCTAGGCCTGACAAATCATTTATATCAGTGCTTTCGTCAAGAGCGACAGTATATACTTTGGATTGCTTTAATCCAATTGTTAGTTTAGTTGTTACATTTTCAGCCAAGTCAGTTATGCGCCTCTCAATTGATCTTGCAGAAACTGGTATTTCTTTAATTCGAGAGAGTATAATCTCCTTATCACCAAGCAATCTCCGTGGCAAAATGGTAGCGTCCGCGACTCTTAGGCGGCAGGTCGAGGGTTCGCACCCCGTCACGGACTGAGGTTAGTAAGGGCATACACTCAGGGTAACGATTGCATCTGCCAAAACAAGTCCTTCACAAGAAGGCAACCGTCCTAGGCCTTAGTCGAAAAGGGAGTTCGTGAAGTAAAACCGAATCCATCCATTTGGTAAATCACCAAACAAAATTTCAGCACTGCACAAAAAAAGTTTCTTTGATGTATTCTCCGTCTGTAGAGGGTTTACCTTTCAAAGCCACACATTGAGCTAATTTGTAACTAAATTCAGTAGCTTTATTCTTCCTTCCAACTGCTTGTCTAAAAATACTGGGTATTTTTATTAAACCAGATATACCTTTTTGATGGCTTCAGTTTTCTCTTCTGAGGTTTTAAACTTAGATTGGTGTTTAGTTTGAAATTGTCTTTGTGCACTAGATGTGCGACACACAACACTTTCACAGCAGAGAGCACAAACAGCACCATTTTTTTGTTCTGCAAATGCATATTCTTTTGTCCAATTTTCTTGAAATGGGCGATGATCAAGTCTTCTTTTCTTTTCGGCCATATTTAACACAAACTATATTCTGAAAATATACATAAATCAACAAACATAAATACTGATATTTATATATAAAATGTTATTTAAAAACGAAAAAACTTTACAAAGATGTAAATTTTTTTTTGAATTGTGTTTATGAATTGTTCAAGAGCGCTCACATTCGGATCACCTCAGTCTTTCTTTCTATGAAGGAACACAGCCCTTGAGCAGCAGTGTGAATATGCGTGAGTAGCAGGGTATTTATTTAACATAAAGTAAAGCAATAACAGACTAATTACTGTATATATAAGTTTTAATTATATCTAAAGAAAAAGGTGGTTAGTCAGTTCAGAACTGTGGAAGGACATTCTAGGTGTTAATTAAGGAAAAAGACAGAGGTAACTATATGCTAAAAATGATGTATTAGCTTATTTTTCACTCTTACCACCTGATAGGTGGTACGCGTAATGAACGATCTTTAACTGTGTTATGGAATTTGGGTTAAGTTTTGAGTCACCATACTCCAGAATATATTTTTTAAACAATATATACTTACCTCAATTGCTACAAAGTAGAAAGAATCAAGGAAATGACATGTTGAGACCCAAGGAACACTTTGTTAAATTTTGAGAACTGACGCGTGATGCGGCTGAGTGCCATTGGAAATTGCTTGGCAATCCAAGTGTGGCACGTGTGCCGTAGGTTGCAACTCCTGTTGTAGACAACTCCCGGTGCCAGGGAGGTCTGTCACTCCATCCCCTGCCCTCTTCCTACATGCCGTGACATCTTTCATTCATCTCACACGAGCAGAAGGCTAACCTCGCTTTGTTCTACGTATGGTACAAATATCATATGCATCGTAATCGCCCTCATCTATATTGCCAAATGAATAATGTTCTTCAGCTCCTAAATGAGGTTCATTTTCACTGTCACTGTCCACTCCTCTGTGTGACAAAGATGAAGTTTCCTTCTGTAAATGAGAATCATCTCCATCTCCAACACTCTCCACCCAACTACGTGATGCTGGTGGAAGATACCCCTCCTCTCTCCTCACTTTTCTATGCACACTTAGTACTGCAGGATCATTAACTTTTTTGTTTTCACTAGAATCATGATCAAGTACAGGCGTTAGAGTCACTATTTCATGCATTCTAGCAACAGGTTTTCCATCATCACCAACACTAATGGCAGTTTCACCACTGCCACCAAAACTCAATGTATTGGTCCTTTCAACACTAGCTTATGATACTTTATCCTCTAAAGCATCACATTCAGTGTCTTAACCTTCCTCAGCATTATCTAATTCATCAGAGTACCTTTTTTTTATGATTGTGACACCAGGACAGGCAAAAAAAAAAATAAAAAAGAATTGCCTTCATCGAGCTTGGACACGAAAGAAACATAAAGTAAAAAGAAACAGAGATTAGGAGCATTGTGACTTGTCAGATGTGAAGGGATAATAAGAGATGTGTAACGAATATCCACCAATATTTGGTGTTGATATAGGCATAGGAAAAGAACCGTAACTGAAGGAAGAGTTAACATCGAACTGTCCTGAACTCCTATTTAAATCCAAAAGACCATTCAGCTGTAGTATCACAGCTTTCCATATTATTCAACATAATCATATGGAAGTCACTATCCTCGTCTGCTGTGTGAGTGATCTGCCACACTTCAGAAGAAAGTGTCGTACCTCACCTCTCAACATTATGAAAAATTCTGACTCCACAACTTGAAAAACCACTTGATTCATATATGGCAAGATATAAAATAATGCCAGATATAGATATACACTTAATTACAGCCAGAGGGAATGTCGTCCGATTTAAAATTACTATTTTCCATATACAGATAACCCAAAGAGATCACCTTTAGGAAGCAGAAGCTTACGTTGTCCAGTGCAATTGTAAGGGAAGTGGTCGAGCCAAAGAACACACATTTCCACAGCCCAAGAGACTTCAATCACTCCTCTTAGCTACTTGGGGAGAAAAGAATGCCACAACTCCCTCACGCCATCCTTCTTAGGTCAACCGCAGGGTAAGCAGGTAAGGATTTTCTGCTGTGAGGCTCGACAGTCACGGCTGGTTTACCCTCACCACTTCATTACATGGCAACCACCCTCATGCCCGCCCAACACAGTTAACTGTGCTAGCAGGTGCAAGAATTCCCTTTAGCCTACGTCACCTGTGCTTAATCTTACTACACTCATTCCTATGGCTTGCACTGTCTCTTCCCTGCTCCACTGGCAGAACATGTGTATCCAATGCTTTCTTCACTACATCCATCCACCTCATTTTAAGTCTTTCAACTGGCCTTACTCCAACCACTTCTGGAACTCGCACTCTCTTTCTTATTCATTCATCATTCATCCTTTTCAGGTGTCCAGAACATCTTAATATTCTCTGATCCAAATTATCCACCAGCTTCCTTTCAACACCTGTTTTCTGTCTCACCCTCATCTCACTTCATCTATTCTAGTCACTCCAATCATACTTCTCAAACACCTTATTTCCATTACACTCAAATTGTTCCTTTCATCCTCTCTTGCATTCAAGTCTCTTTCCTATATACTTACATCAGAACAATCAATCCTCATATATATATATATATATATATATATATATATATATATATATATATATATATATATATATATATATATATATCTTTGCATTCATCCCTGAATAATTATTTCTCATTACACTTTTCATCCCACTTTTCTATGAGTGAGACACCAGGATGGGAAGAGAAAATTGCCCTCATCGGGCTTGGGAATGATGAAAGCTAAAGCAAAGAGTAACAGAGATGGGAAGTGCTGTGACTTGTCAGATGTGAAGGGAAGATGACAGATGTGCAACGAGGATCGAAAAATACTTGGTGTTGACATGGGCATAAAAAAAAGAATCGTAACTGAAGGAAGACAACATCAGACTGTTCTGTACAGTCCTATTTAAGTCCAAAAAAATCGTCAGCTGTAGTATTGTAATATGCTTCTATCACTCCATAACTTACAAACACATCCACGCCTCCAGCCACACCCGTGTGCGACCCCAGATAATGTACACTCTCAACTTCCAGAAGCATCTCCCCATTTACGCTCACATTCAATCTGACATCATTAACACTCCTTGCACAGCTCATGGGTTTACATTTACCAATATTCACTCGCAATTTCCTTTTTCACATGTCCTATTAAACTACATACTTCCTACTACTAGAAGCCTAAATATCAGTTTGACCTAAATGTATAATGATTAGACCATTGTCTCATGCAGCAATAAGCAAATGCTTAAGTTTCAGAATGTTTGTTTTAGTATTGACTTGCTCAATAATTATTTGCCTTCCAATATACAATACTTTCCTTTCATTGTTTACCTTGTAATCTCATATATTTACTGTATATTATCACGTGTTTGACCGAGTTAAGTGGAGGATACAGGTCAGGAAAGAAGAAAAAAAATCCTTTAGAAAGAAGGAGCAATGGTCACTTCGTAATGTGTCATAGCGTTAATTACTACTTTAATATTAATACCAGAAGGGTGCAAGGTTAGAACGGACAAGCGGTGGTTCGTATAACTTAATCTATTTTAGAGTACAACATATACAACGCCTCAATGCCCCCAACCCTAATGACTATCAAAAACTCTGATCTATTCGTGCCTTGGGGAAAGTACTGACTAAAGCTCCAACTCTCTGACTGCCTCGGGTATTTTTGAAGTACCCCAAAGGGCAGGGCGTGTCATCTTGCACAGTTTTGACAGTAGGCTTCAGGATCAAAGGGGAGTCCCTCCTCTTTGGGGAGGGGCTATTTCAACAAGAGGGTCTAAATTGCCCAAGGCTTTTGGGTATCTCTCCAGGGCATGAACATACGTACGAGTCAAATGTTTGTGTTTCTTGTGGCTTTGGGGAACAGAGGGTTTCTTGTCCTTCCCATCCTCTTGAGGTACTTGACGCCAGATGCTAAGTCCCTTGGGTCCAACCATTTATCACATTGACACTTTGGAAAAACATTGACTGCATCCAAGAAAAACAATTGGGAGAGTATTCAATTTCACCCTTGATCTCCAGCCTCACATGTTTCTCTTCAGGACTTGTTTCAGGTTTCAGTTTCAGGTCCTGACTTCAGCAGGTCTTCATATACTTTAGCGAGACTTCAGATGATGCGACATCCCCCACAGCCAAACTGAAATTTCTTTATTTCAGACGTAGCATAGCTACCTTCTGAGAGCTTTTTTTCTATATATCCTAACTGACATTATTTAACAAAAACAAGGGGCTTAATTATTTAAATTATTGTCTAATAATTCCTATTTCTATGAAATTCTAAACAGATTACAGGAACATAGAATTATTCTTATAACTCAATAACAATCTTAAGAAAGAACTCCTATCTAGACGATCTAGAACATGCAGACCGTCTGTTTCTTTGGGAAGGATTAATACAAACATATTCTTATACTAAGTATTAAGAAATAAAAAATAAACTTAAGCATTACGATTGCAATATACAATTATTCATTATCAAACATTAACTAAGATCGAAAGAGGTTTAGATCATTACGTTACTTTTTTTTTTTTAAATACATAGTCTGGTTGTGTATAATTACGGTAAAATATGAACCATGATTTAATCTTTGCGTCCATTGAGTTCGCAGAAGAACCCACCCCTTCATTTAATTCCTAGGTTGTGAGGCGGTATGCAGATCTTTGTGAAGACTCTTCCTGAAAAAAAAATTATCTAGGACCTGGGGTCATATGACGCCCTTGCAAATGTTAATTCAACAACCAATGGTAATAATAGAAATATTAAAAATAAAGATTTAACATTCTAAATGCAATATGTACTTATGACTCAGTGACAACAAGGTTACAACAGTTCAAATGAAATCAGTATGATTACGTTAGACAAATTATATAGAACATAAGTATGTATGAATTTTCAAATTGCAATAGTTAATAACATATTACTTTAAAAATGTAGGATTCAGCATGCACAATCATTAAATGGCAGTTATTATAAGAAACCTTATCCTATAATTTCTATACCTATCATACTACTATAGGGCATTAATTTGTCTTAAAATTAGGACTTAAAACTATTTTTTTCTTCAAAGGACATTTCAACTTCTTCGTGTCCTCCAGGCGCTGTCAAGGACGATGGGGATTTTCTCTTTTCCGTTTCCTCATCAGTTCAATCACGTGTCTTCTACGGTGATTTCAGAATTTAAGAATCTTTGCTTCCTCTTTAGCTCATGAAATCTTTGTTAGGCTTTCTTTTATTCTTTTTCTTCTACTTTTCGTTCCTTCTCCTGTCATCTTCATTGCAGGCTCGGGTTTGTACATATACCACGAAACCTCTTCTTATCTGGAGACTGGCAAGACAAAAAGGGAAGGCGTCGATGCATCATCCAGCTTAACCAGAAACCCTCCCGCCCGACTTCATTCGTCTCTTGAGGTGGCTCTTGAATATAACCACTGCTCATGTACACCTGCAATGCCACAGCGCCTCTCACCTCAGTAGCTGAAAAACACATTCACACTGAAGTAGATTCTTAGGACGAAAATTAGGGCCTAATATCACTAATACAGCTGCAAGAAAGGCTTCATATGACTTCTGGGTACAAACAATGGCCATATATCGATATTCTGAGGCCATACTTCGCCTCCCCTGCACCTGTTGGCACTTGCAGTCTCTATTCAATGGGCAACAGGGATTCGTTTGAGAGAAAACAAAAAGAAACGTAAGACTTTAGAATTTGCAGGTCGGGGGCTGCCTGAAAATATGTTTTTACTTGCACATATATTCACACCGTTCAGATAAGCATCTACAATTCGTTAACAGGTAGTTGAATTACAATAGTTTATTTATGCATGATTTTACTTCTTTTATTTGAAAACAATTATTAAACACTGGGTTAGCCACTAAAGATATACTCTCATTAATAGTGACTGCCATCACATACAATTATGAATCCAAAATAATTACTAGTCATTTCGTTACTGCTGACGGCATTGCGAAAATAATAATTTGCAAAAGGCCATGGAGTGGTGACATCAATAACAGCCCACAAAATGAGAGTATCAAGAATAAAAAAAATTACGTTCACAGTAGCTAATGATAATAAAAAAAAGAAAAAAAATAATATTAATTCAGGAATAACAGTGCGCATGCAAATGAGACAGGCATTCTGAAGTAGAACAGAGTCTTACACTCATACTTCACAACAATGCTCTGTTTAACACTGTGTCTTTGATTATTCGAATTCCTGCAGTCATAAAATATATATACTAGCACGTATATATAGGAGCTTATTCATCACTCCTGGATGCCCAATTTGTCAGTGGTAGTTTTATCTATTCTCTAAACAGTTGCAATATGTGGCAGAAAGATTATACAATAATCAGCTCTACTGATGTCTTTATCAGAATTTATGCAATAACAGCATGCAAAAATTTATCAACTAAAATAAAATGTGGGCACAACTATCGCCTAGCAGCACTGAAAAAAAAAACATAAGAAAGAATCAATAATGGCAACATTCTGTTAGCATCAGGAAGGAGCACATGTCAGTCCCAATTGGAGCAAAAGACAGGAGAGATAGAAATAGAGCGATAAATAGGGGAAGAGGGAGAAAAGGGTTGTCTGGGTGACCTTGAAATATGTTGCAGTCTACACCCATATGGATTGGGAAGGAGACTTTCTTCCTTCCAACACATGCACTGAAAGCTCAAAAGATTAAGTTATCTTGGGAGTATTCTTACATATAAAAAAATATAAATAAATATATAAATGAAAGTGAACAAGTGCGAGTAATAACTATTGGTAGAGTTTTATGTTTATTGCCAGAGGGCTATTTTTATCCCCCAACTAACAAAAAAAGCAAAAGAACTTAGTGCACAACTGCAGAAACATCGAAGCATAAATCCATTCCTTTTTGTTTAATATTGCAAAGGACTTTATTGAAATGAGCATACACATCCTTGTCTGTTATGACAGTCTTTTCTCTCCCTATTAATCAGAGGGTTGAGTCGAAACACACTCTCAATATAAGTCAACATACCCCTGATGAAATCAAAGCAAAATATTACAATCATATGTGATAATATCTCTACTACTATCAACAAAAGAACAATTATCTTTTCTTAATAATCAACTTAGTACAATGGTGAGTGGTGGTGTTCTTTGTGCTGGTGGTGTTAGTGGTAGTGGTGTTGGTGGTGGTGTCGTTGTTGGTGCTGTTTGTGGCTGTGCTGGGGATTTGTCCTCGTCTGACGCAAGCAAACTCATTTTTAATTTAAGAAATGAGTTGGCTGCAGTCAGGCAGGAGGTCAGATCCTTAGCTGAGGAGAACAGGGATCTGAGAGGTAAAGTAGAGGTGTTAACCAGGAAGGGACGATTGAATAATGAAGACGACTGGAAAGTTGTGAATAAGGGTTCAACGAAGATGGTTCTTAAGAAAAATGATACTTTTAGACTACAGGTTGCTAATTCATTTAGGTCACTTAGAGATGAATGTGACAGTGGAGGCAGTAATTCTTCAGGAACCATAGAGTCAGATAGGTGTACTAGCGATCGTAAAAATGGAAGTGGGAAAAGCTCTCAGGTCAAGAGCCTAGGTAAGTCTCCCAAGGTCGGAGTAACCCATCCTCCGGATAAGTCTCGTTCTTTGGTAATTGTAGGGGATTCACTATGCAGATATGTAGACAGGAAACTCAGGCATAAAGTTAGAGGAAAATATTTTTTTCCTGGAGCAGGTATGAAGAAGGTGGGTGAGTCAATAAATAGCTGGATTGAGAAAAAAGATGTTGTTTGTTTGATAGCTGGGGGAAATGACGTGCAGGATGGTAGAAGTGAAGAGCTGATTAGGTTGTATAGACAAGCCCTGGATAAGATTAGGAAAAGGGGTGCAGTTCCTGTGATGTGTGGTATTCTCCCTAGGCTTAGCCAAAGTTCAGAATGGTGGTCTCGAGCTATAGGAGTAAATGCTAGGATGAAAGTCTTCTGTCGGGAGAATAATATAGGTTTTATAGACGGGTGGGATCACTTCACTAGTCATAAGCATATGTATGCAAGGGATGGAGTGCATCTTTCTAATTCAGGTGTCTCGGTATTGGCTGGTATGATAGACAGAGAGGTAGGGGGGTTTTGTTAGACACAAATAATGAAATGATTAATACTTGTGCAGAGAAATTAGTCAGTAAGGGTTCAGTAAATAGTGGGTCAAATAACTGGGAGTCTAAGGATAAGAACCATTTGTTACATAGAACAAATATTAACAAAAAGAATAGCCACAAGAAGGGTGAAGCTAGAGAAAGTTTAAAAGTATATTATACAAATAGCCGTAGTTTAGGTAACAAGATAGAAGAACTGAGAGCCATAGTATGTAGTGAGAGACCGGATATAATATGCATTAGTGAAAGTTGGATTAATTTAAAAAGCAAACACCTTAAAGCTGAGTACATAATTACACGATATAAACTTTATAATGCTGATCGTAGTGCAGATAAAAGAGGGGGAGGGGTAATTATGTATATTAAAGATAGCCTCAGAAGCTGCATTAAGTCTGGAATTAAGACAAATCTAAATTCAGAAACCTTATGGGTTGAAATTAAAAATAATATAGAAAGTCTAGTTGTAGGAGTAGTCTACAGACCACCTGATCTAGATAATATAGAGTCGCAAGTTATATACGATGAAATTTCTAAAGTGAGCAGGTCAAATAGAGTTTGCATTGTAGGCGATTTTAATTTTAGACATATTAACTGGGAAACCATAACAGGTGATAGTAGCTCTAAGGAGTTTTTGGAAGTAGTAGAAGACAATTTCCTTTCTCAGCATGTACTTGAAGCAACACGGGGGGTAAATACACTAGATTTAGTTCTTAGTAATAGAGAGAATATGGTTACAAATTTAGAAGTTGGTGAAAAATTGGGCAACAGTGACCATGATTCCATTAGATTTAACATAATTTTCAAGGAAACTATAAAGGAAAATAAGAATATTGTTCCAAACTTTAGAGCAGGAGATTTTGAGGGCTTAAAAACTAAATTATCTAATGAGGTATGGGAAGGGATTTCTGGGGTACAGATGTGGGTAGTTAATCCAGCAGGTCAGGTCGCAGGTAGCGGATTACCCCGAAATTTGAGTACCACATGCCAGGGATTATCACAAGATAAGATCAATACATTAAATTCTCTCACAGGAAAGAACAGCAGCCCGTCAGTTAATATAAATTTGGATGAGGAATATAACAATTTTGTCATGACTCTTAAGAATAGTCAGAGAGACTATATTCCCATGAAACATTACAGATCAAGAAAAAATGACCCTAAATGGATGAACAATAGAATAAAGAATCTTATAGGTATTAAAAGAGGAATATACAGGAAACTAAAAAGAGGTGAAGAGCAGGTGAGGCAGCAATATATACAGTTAAACAGGGAAGTTAAAAAGATAGTTAGAGAGTCGAAAAGAAAATACGAAGTTAGAATAGCAGGAGAAGCTAAAGAAAATCCTAAAGGGTTTTATCAACATTATCAAACAAAATTTAAGGAAAAAGTCGGACCAATTGAAGTAGCCAATGGCCATATCACAGATGACGATAAAGTGATGTGTACATGTTTAAATGATTATTTCTTATCTGTATTTACAAATGAAAACTTGGAAAATATTCCGGAAGTAGAATCCATTTACAGAGACAATCCCGATAATATACTTAGTTCAATAAATATTACGAGAGAGGAGGTAATAAAAGAAATAGATAAATTAAAGGCTCATAAATCTCCGGGACCTGATGGAATATATGCTAGAATATTAAAGGAATGCAAGGAAGAGCTTAGTTGTCCTCTAACTGCATTATTTAATAATTCAATAAAATTAGGATCGGTACCCATGGAGTGGAAATTGGCAGATGTGGTACCAATATTTAAAAAAGGAGAACGTGTTAAAAAGAATAATTATAGGCCGGTAAGTTTAACGTCAACAGTGGGTAAGATTCTAGAATCCATAATTGCAAATAAAATAAGGGCACATCTAGAATTACACAGACTGATAAAACTTTCACAACACGGGTTTCTTAAGGGTTTTTCGTGCCTTACAAACTTACTGTCTTTTTATTCAGGAGTTTACGAGGCAGTAGATTGTGGCAAAGAATATGATACAATATATCTAGATTTTAGCAAAGCTTTTGATAGAGTTCCTCACAAAAGATTAGTTAAAAAGCTGGAAGCTCATGGTATAGGAGGAGCTGTGCTCAGATGGATCAAACAATGGTTAAAAGACAGAAAACAGAGGGTTTGCATAAATGGAGAGAAATCAGAGTGGGGCTCGGTTACTAGCGGGGTACCACAAGGCTCGGTACTGGGTCCCCTATTATTCATCGTATATCTAAATGATCTGGATTCGGATATCAGTAGTAACCTAAGTAAATTCGCAGACGACACTAAAATAGGTAGAACTATAAATGGAAAAGAAGACATTCATGCTTTACAGGAAGATCTAAATAGATTATCTGAATGGTCGGACAAATGGCAAATGGAATTTAATGTTGAAAAATGTAAAGTAGTTAAAATGGGTACTATAAAAGACAATACTAGTTATAAGCTAAATAACCATGAAATCATGAGTTCTCAGTGTGAAAGGGATTTGGGAGTTCTTGTGAGTAGTAGTCTTAAGCCAAGAGAGCAATGCACAGCAGTCAGAAATAAAGCAAACAGAATTTTAGGATTTATCTCAAGAAGCGTCAGCAATAGGACGGAAAAAAAAAGTTATTTTGCAGCTCTATCTTGCATTAGTTAGGCCCCATTTAGATTATGCTGTGCAATTCTGGTCACCCTATTATAGAATGGAAATTGAATCCTTGGAGAGAGTGCAGCGAAGAATGACCAAGATGATACACAATATCAGAAATCTACCATATGAGGACAGATTAAAAAAACTTAATCTACATTCTCTAGAGAGGCGAAGAGTTAGGGGGGATATGATTGAAGTGTATAAATGGTTTAAAGGGATTAACAAGGGAGATATTAATAAACTTTTAAAAATTCATGATCAAACCAGAACTCGTAATAATGGATTTAAGCTTGATAAATTTAGGTTCAGAAGGGAAATTGGTAAAAATTGGTTTGGTAATAGAGTAGCTGATGCATGGAACAAGCTTCCTAGTATGATAGTAAATGCCAATACCTTAGACACCTTCAAATGTAGATTAGATAGACATATGACAGAGGTAGGGTGGGTATGAATAGGTTAGTGCTTATTAGAAAAATCATAAAAAGACAAATAGAATAAATAAGTAGAGTAGAATAGAATAGGTTAGACATGCTGAAAATACAATTCAAAAATGGAGCTGCCTCGTGTGTGCCAGTAGGCATGTTGCAGTGTCCTCTATTCTTATGTTCTTATGTTCTTATTACTTTTAAATTTCAAACTCAATATATAAGCTCTGAGAATCTCCACTATCTTAATTAGCTCAATTGTAATTATAAATTTCATGACAATGATAGTAATTAACAATAATTATCTCTAGATAATCTTTTTTTTCAAAACTCTTTAATTATAATATATATCAAAGGGATAAAGATATTAAAGATTTTTCTCAACACAAAAAACTATATAACAAAAATGGGTATCTGAAAAAATATAAAAAGTTTGTCTCTGTGTATGCAGTAATAAAAACAAAAAATCATATTTCATTTGCAACATTAAAGAATGCATTTTGCCTAAGTTTCATAATCTCTTAAGGAGTTGTACATGAACAATTAAAACAGAAAATATATATTCTCCTACTATCTCCAACTAATCTTTTCGAGTGATGATTCACCAGAACTACCTCGGGAGACAGGGGGAAGTTTGACATATAACTGTTCTGTCTGCTTGTTCATACTTATGAACGGTTGGGTATTTTTATTATTTCCGGTTTTCCGGTTTTACGTCACGGACTCCCTTATCAACCAAGGGCTAGGACGGTTGCCTTCTTGCGAAGGACTTGTTTTGGCAGATGTAATCCTTACGCTGAGTGCATGCCTTTGCTAACCTCAGACCGTGACGGGGCGCGAACCCTCGACCTGACGCCTCAGCTCCTTTTTTATTACTTTGTTTTTCCTACCCCTATACTGCCCAAGGTTTGCCTTCAGGGCTGCAGCTGACTAGCTTTTGCGGGGAGATGTGCGGATGGGCGCTCTTTTCTCCCCTGTTCCTTTGGCTTTAGGATCAACTTCGTCTCTTTCAAATACGGGAAACGGCTGTGTAACATTCTTGTTGTCACTTCTGTCAGCTCACACTCCTTCTTTATGACCAAGCTGAAGTAATTTTGACAAACATTATCATGGTTAAAACTTTCAGTTTTATATGATCTATCTAACATATCTCTTCGGACAAATAATGTGCATACTGCAGCTAGAAAGGAAAATAAAGACTCATTCATAGATTCATGTCCATTATCACGTAATATCTATCTTGGAAATCCAAATACTAACGTGAACTGGTGCAGGGCAACGGCTACCGAGGTCGCTCTCTTATCCTTCATCGCATACGTGAAGGTATAGCTTGTGCATTCATCTGTGAGTACGAAAATGTACGAGTAGCCATCATACGATCTGGGCAGGGGGCCTATCAAATAGCAATGAACTCTTTCCCATTTAAAACTGCATCTCAGCTAGATTCGGGCAGGTGGGACCGTATTATGCTGCCGTTTGAAGCAATTGCACACATGACAATTCTTAATATACACTGCAACGTCTTTATGCATCCCTTCCCAATAAAATTGGATACTTAGCAACCAATACGTTTTCTCGATTCCCATATGGCCGGCCGCGGGACTCGTGTGACACAGAAAAAGGGCCTAACCGTGGAACTCCTCGGGAAGTAATGCCGCGTATCCCCCTTCTCCGTTCTTTCGCTTAAACATTTTATACAATATTCCTTCTTCTATTACGAATTAATTTATTCGGCTTCGAATTTGAGCAGGGATTACGCCATTTATTCCTTGCAAGAGTTTCTTCACCTCTCCCCACAACGTATCCCTGTCCTGCTTCCTTACGAGTTCCTCTCGATTCCACCCACAAGTGCCCCCCTCCCGCTCATTCATACCCTCTCGCTCGCTCACTCGTTCATACTCGCGACTTTCACTCTGTCTTTTCTCTCCCTCTCGTCCCCCATTCGTTCTTTTATTTACTTTGCAAGGATGTTTTTCCCCATCACTCTGAAGGAGTGTGTTCGTGGAATCGGGATCAGCCCCCGCAGTTCCAGGACGGTTCGTGTCCACGGTCTGATGACTTGCGTTTCTCATCGAACGGGTAATGGCCAGGGCAGGGACTTCCTGCACTCCCCTGCTCAGGGCGTTTGCTACTTTGTTACTCTTTCCAGGTACATACTCGAACCCCTGTATATTAAACTGTATAAGTCTTAACAGCCATCGGGAAAGCCTCTGGTTATTTAGCGGGTTCGCATACACGTACTTCAAGGGTAGATGATCGCTATGAATTATCACCGGATATCCGAGTAGGAAATATTTATGTTTTTCTAACACGAACACGATGGCAATTGCCTCTCGTTCGATTGTGGAATATCACCGCTCAGTGTCTGTAAGCGCCCGGGAAGCAAAACTAATGGGGTGGTCACTTTTCTCGTTGTCCACCTGCGATACTACTCTGCCGATCGCGACATCAGAGGTGTCACACGTGACACAGGACGCCCGATCAAATTTAGGATAAACGAGTACTTGGGTAGACATTAGGGCTCTCTTTAAAGCTACAAATGCGGCCTCGTGCTCAGGCATCCAGCAAATCTGGTGCGTATTTCGGAGTCCATCTATGGGCTGGGAAATGTCCGCGTATTTCTCAATAAATTTATGGTAGTACGAGCAAAGTCCGAGAAATGATCTAACATCTTTACAAGTTTTGGATCTTGCAAACTTCTCTTTGGCTTTTACTTTATCATACAATACTGCCACACCCACGGACAACAATTTGTGTCCGAGAAATTCTACTTCCGCTTTGAAAAACTGACATTAGATAATTTCACACGTAGGTTATTCTGTCTCAAGGCTTCTAAAACCGAAATGAGGTTCCGGGCGTGTTCTGCAAAGGTTTGTCCGATTATTATTATGTCATTTAAATACACTAGCACAGTGCTACCGATGAGGCCTAGGAGCACCGCTGTCATGAGTCTGCTAAAATAACTGGGGGCGTTTTTTAACCCAAAAGGTAGACGATTGTACACGAAGAGTTTATTATTTACTGAAAAGCAGTCTTTGCTTTTCTCTTCCAAGACCACCTGGTGGTAACCCGCCAGGAGGTCGAGAGTAGTAAAATACTTAGAGCCACTGACGTGGCACAGTACATATTCAGTTATAGGGAGGGGGAATTTATCACCTTCGGTAATTAAAGTTAGTTTGCGGAAATCTACGCACAGTCGAAGGTCTCCCTCTTTCTTCTTTACTACTACAATGGGGCTATACCAAGGGCTTTTAGATAATCTAATGACGCCCTTTTCCTCTAAATCGGCTACCATTCCCTTTAACTTCCTCTCGTATACAAACGGAGTGCTGTAGGGATTTGCAAAGGTTGGAGGATGACTTTCTGTGTTAATATCAAACGGCATGAGAGTGCATTCCCCAAGGGGATCAGAATCTAAAGCAAAAACCTCATGATATTTAGCGACAAGTTCAGTCATGAAAGTAGAATGCTCAGCATCTCTCAATCCTCTCGCTAACGCCTGGAAATTTGTGACCTGTTCTTGGTCTTCGGCGACCCTTATGACATTGACACTGTAACATTGCCGCATTTCTTCGAATTCGGCGACTTTCGTGTTTCTAGGAATAACTAGCGGGATCGGCGATATATTCACGCACATGACATTTAATTTCCGCGATCCCTCGGGAACCATTAGCAATTTATTAGGAAAAAAATCCGCGTACTCTCCGTCAAATTCTGTGTATAAGGCTTGGGCGCCCGTGACTACTCGCGAGGTAATAGCTTCTAAGACAAATTCAGTACCGCTCTCGATAATTTCTTCCCGAAGCGTGACAATGCAGTTATCGCTTTCTTCTTTCAACACGCATGCACACACTAACGCGCGAGTGGAACATGAAACTATTTCGCTCTCGTTTACAGTTACGGTAGTTTTCCCCCTTGTATTAACAATACTTACTCCCATTTTTACTGTGTCCTCAAATCCAATTATTACTTTTGCCTGTTCAATACTTAACTTAAGCAATACAAGGAAGGCACATCTAAATCTTGTGGTACACCCCTAATATGCAATCGCTGGTTTCACTACCACTTTAACTTTAACAAAATTCGGGGTATTATCGCCCACAGTAGTTATAACTACTGAAGTATCAAATTTAGTGATGGGTTCTGCAACAATACTACGGTCAATTAACGATACGGCTGAGTCCTAATCTAGCAAAGCAAATTTGTGGATTCCACCGACTGCAATTTCTACTAGTTAGATCCCATTACTCATTAGATAGAAACTACAAGTACTTAGCTGTGCTGAGGAGGTGGTCCTGTGATGTCCACGATTTCCCGGTCGGGAGGAGCGACGGCTCCTCGCCGTTGAGTGTTCGGGACGTTCGCTGGGGGCTCCCGTCGGGGCATCGGGTTTTTTTTCGCTTCTTGCAAAGCTCCATGAGTCATTCTCTCGGAGGGGCTTGTCAGCCTGATCTCCGGTCCCCAGACAATTGTAGCAGAGCATGTTCATGCATGCCGTTTACATGCACTGCTCCCGTGGGTGGCCCATGCCGTAACACTTTGCACACCTTCCTCTCCTTGCTGCTTGGAACCTCGGTCCTCGGTCGTTCGCCATGGCTGCGACGGGAACCACTGCCATGTCTAGGAGTCTTTCCTTATCGATTTCCTCTTTAGAGAGACCATGTCCGGGGTGGCTCTCGAACCAATTCGCCAGCAGACGCACTAGATCGGGGACCGGTATGTTAGACTTCAGCAGAAAATGGCATCTCGGCGGAACAGTTTGCTGCAGGGTACCTCACACAATACTTTGCCGCATGTACGTATTATCGGCAATTCCACACACTGAACTCATTAACAATTTGATCCTCTTCGCATGCCAGTTCAACTGTTCTCTGCATCTTCGAGGGCTATTTCTAATCTTAGTTATTAGCGTTCCTTCACTCTGTTGCACTGTGAAATATTTTAGGAACTGATACTTAAAAGTTTCCCAATGTTTTCATTTTGACCACTCGTCTTCGCTTACGGTCTCGGCCGCAAATCCGGTGCACCTTTGTACTACTTTGTTAATTCGGTACTCGTTGGTCCACTCAGCATTTCTCATACGCAAACCCAAGTGTTTCAGGAAGTCGGCCATGGGAAATATGGGTGGATATTTGAGGCCTTTTACATTTGCGCTATAAGGGAGAATCTTTGACTCGAGGCACCTTTCCAACAAGGGCACGGGGTGGGGGCATGGCCTGCTGTGTTCCCTGTATCACCACTGGGCTCGGAGTGGCAGGCTGTTTGTCGATGTTCGAGGCGTTGGTTTCGCTGTCGGCACTGTCGCCGTTGGCCAAGATCCTTCTCGACGGAGCGACGTTGGCAGCGGTTTGTAGGCGCCGCACATGCTCCTCCAAGTCGAGAATTCTCCGGTTTTTGTCCTCGTCACTAATTTCCTGTACTTGGAGGTATTGGTCCACAACGTTTGCCATTCTCTTTTTCTTTGCACGGGTTTCGACTGGCATATAAGATTGTCTCTTTTCGTACATATTTCGGCGGGAATTCCACTGCTGCCACCACTGTCGTAGTGTTAATCACTACGTTAATATTACTACCAGAAGGGTGCAAGGTAAGAACGGATAAGGGGTGGTTCGTTTAACTTAATTTATTTTAGAGTACAATATATACAACGCCTCAATGCTCCCAACCCTTATGACTGTCAAAAACTCTTATCTATTCGTGCCCCAGGGAAAGTATTGACTAAAGCTCCAACTCTTTGGCTGCCTCGGTATTCTTCAAGTACCCCAAAGAGCAGGGCGTGTCATCTTGTACAGTTTTGCCGATAGCCTTAAGGATCAAAGGGGAGTCCCTCCTCTTTGGGGAGGGGCTATTTCAACAAGTCTATTTGGCAGAAGAGGATCTTAATCACCCAAGGCTATTGGGTATCTCTCCAGGGCATGTACATACGTACGAGTCAAATGTTTGTGTTTCTTGTGGCTTTGGGGAACAGAGGATTTCTTGTCCTTCCCATCCTCTTGAGGAACTTGACGCCAGATGCTAAGTCCCTTGGATCCAACCATTTATCACGTTGACACTTTGGAAAAACATTGAACGTACCCAAGAAAAACAATTGGGAGAGTATTCAATTTCACCCTTGATCTCCAGCCTCACATGTTTCTCTTCAGGACTTGTTTCAGGTTTCAGGTTTCAGGTCCTGACTTCAGCAGGTCTTCATATACATCAGCGAGACTTCAGATGATGCGACAAATGCTTCAGCCAGATTTTGGTAAAATTTAACCCAATCTTTATTGTCTTATGCACCTGAGCTGCAGGACAGTTATCAGTGCTTGTGATGATACTTCTCCACCAATGCCCTCCCCCTAAATCTGCTCTCGGTACCCTCAGTTTCTCTTGATCTAACAAGGACTGTGATGTGAGAGAGGGTCACTACACATCTGTTATTGCTTCAAGAGGTTCTGGTGAAGAGCTACTTTAAGAGTCTTTTTTTTTTTTTAACTAAAATATTACATGGGAACTTGTTCACACAAGTACTCCCGGATTAGCATTAAAGGTCATCATTACAGTCTCATTCATAAGAATTTTATATATATATATATATATATATATATATATATATATATATATATATATATATATATATATATATATATATATATATATATATATATATATATATATATATATATATATATATATATATATATATACAATAAAACTTATTTAAGGAGTTAAATTTAGAATAATGTATACTCATTAAAAAATTTGCAAATAATACATAGTGTTTCATCTTTGTGTTCAAAGTGAATTAATAAATACAGTGATGTAAATGTGTTTTCATAGTTAGTGCTGGATATTCACTTCAGATTGGATACAGATATTCAGTTCAAAATAGCACAGTTCAGGAGATCTGAAGTCCTTTAAATATATGCATTCTGTGATGTAGTGCATTAGAGTGCTGATCTCCTCTTAGGCACATAAAACACATTTTTAGTATTCTGGGTGTTACTGTTCCTGCTTTTGTTTTTCTTAAATAACTTTCCACACATGTTTGTAACCATGTCATATGCGCTCTGCAGTTGTATCACAATCACCTGTTAACATTTTTTCTGTGTCACACATGTTTGTTACACTGCAAAAAGTTTGTAGTGTTGTATAAAACAAGTGTTGTGGCATTGTGATGTAATTAACAGTTGCAGTTCTTTTTGCTTCTCATTTTTATCTATCGTATTCAACTGAAATGTTGACTCTTCTGGAGCCTTTATTACCTGTTTGTCGACCTTTTCTTTACCACTTCTCCCATCTTGGGAAGGCACCTATATGCAAGAAAGTAATAATAAGGCTCATAATTTTACATGCGGGTATCGTATGGCATTTCATAGATGCCTATAGCCTTGTACGGCATTTCATAGATGCCTGTAGCCTCGTACGGCATTTCATAGATGCCTATAGCCGCTAGAGGGCAGAGTGCACACCCAGAAACCCCCCCACCACAGGACTGGCATACAGAGCCCACATCACTTTATTCAGGAGTCAGACTTTGCCAGGGGCAGAAGCTACGTCTATAGTTAGACACCTCCCCCTAAGGGGGAAGGAATAGTGAGTGACAGGAACTATAGGAGTGGGAGCTCTGAGGCACGGTTTAGTTTAAGTTTTCTCTAAATATATTAATGTTAATTGAACGATGCCTCTCCATTACCGACCTCGCTACCTATAATACATGGATAGTGTAAGAAAAAACACCATCTGTCTTTGGTGGTAGCTTAAGGATGCATCCACGCCATTACTACAGCGAAGAGACAAGAAAAAAGAATAATGAATACAGAAGAAACACATATAAAAAGGAATCTCTGGAAGAAATGTTCAAGTGTTGAGAAACTTCTAGACACTTACAAGAAGCGAGTCAGCGACATCGAGGGAGAAAGCCTCAGCTCCGACAGTATCCAGTCATGAGAGCCAGCCACTCCTCTCCCCCATCCCCGTATTGGCAATGTCCTCCGCAGAAAGAATTGTCCCATGCGGCCTCCATGTACACTACCGTCACAGTGCGCCGCACTGTGTCCAGGGCTTTTAACGAAAACGCCCCTGCCAGAAGTTATTTGTTGCCGGATCCAACCAAGAAAATGGCGATTCGTCGATTTTGCGAGAGAGATGGACGACGTTGGTGGGAAAATCAGCGAGTCAAGAAGAAAGAACCCCCTCCTCTAATGCCTTTGCCGTGACGTTCTTCAAACAGCATCCCAAAATAGTTAAGTACTTGTGATCTGTATCCAGTGAGTAATGGGACCATTATTAAAAGAAATTGAGGTCGGAGGTCTCTGCCATCTTACTTTGTAGTTATGCTTTGACTCAGCCACCCCGCATATAGAAGGGTATATGGCTTTAGTAAATTAATAAAAGCAGAATTTCTGTACCCATTACTAACATGGATAATTTATACTAATAGCTATAAGCTGTAATAAACTCCATTTTTGTTATCATTTGAATAATATAACGAGTAATTGCGTTTGAAGGGTGTTCCATTTATTTGCATTACTGCCTAAGTTGATTATTAAACAGGCAAATGTATTGATTTTAATTGAAAAGATTTAATGTACGTGTAAAATGATTTCTATATTAATTTCTTAAGGCGAAAGTGACAGTGTTTACAAATAATTCTAGTGAGAAATATCCTTACACCTACTTTTAAAGTTCTTTCGTATTTTCGCGGGTGAATTTTTATCGAAATAAAGGCGGGAATGACTGATCGTTCTCCTAACTTCGTTATCATAAAGTAATAATCATTGTAGTGATTTTTTATATTAAAATACGTGTATGACATATCCTTTTGAAGAATAAGAAAATTCTATGATGTTATTTAAATCTTTACTGTTTAATACAATGAGTTTTATTTTTGTGTTATGCAGGCGGGAAATAGTAGTCGAGTGACTTGTACTGTTATAGGGGGGAATTTGTGTGTCACTCTAATGCACCGTTGTTGGGAGTACTGGAAGGACCTAGGACTGGTGACTCAGTCATGTGATCTCCTGACCGACCAAGACTTCACACACGCACTCCTTCAGAGTGACGGTGGAAGGGAAATAGAAATGACTAGAAGGGAAGTATATATAGAGAAAGGGAATATGAGTTTTGAAAGTGAAGCAAGTGCGAGAGAGACTGGGTATGCCTGACTGGGGGTATAATGGGAGGGTTGCTTTCATTGGTGGAATCGCATGAAAGTCTGTTGGTAAAGAGGATGGGGATAGGGTCTGGGAGGAATCATCCCCTGCGTCACCATGTCTTACTCCAAGCCATATAATCGTTATTTTAATGGGAGGCGATGTAGCTGTTGCGATATCTATTTAAGGATATATTTGAGAAGGTGATTTCCACCTGCCCAGGTATGGCTGTGATGCAGATTTTATTTTATTTTTGTATTGTCCCCTACGCCGCCAACGAGATTATTATTCGATTTTTGAGAATTCCAAGCGAAATATTAATTGATAAAGGACATGAATCTCTGAATGATTCTTTATTTTTCTTTCTAGCTGCAATATGTACATTATTTGTCTGAGAGAATATGTTAAGTAGATAAAATAAAACCTAGAAAGTTTTAGCCATGATGATGATGTTTGTCACAATTATTTCAGCTTGGTCATGAAGAAGGGAGTGTAAACTCACAAGAAATGACAACGAGAATGTCAAACAGCCGTTTTCTGTATTTGAATGAGACAAAGTTGATCCAGAAACCAAAGAGACAGGGGAGGAACAGCGCCTACATGCAAAACTCCCCTCAAAAGGTAGCCATTTGAAGTCCAGAAGACAGATACTGAGCAATATTTTTGGGTAGGTAAAGGAAAGAGAGTAAAAAAGAAGGTAGTTAAGTACCTACCCAATCGTAAGTATGAAAAGTAGAAAAAATATATAACTCCCCCTGTCTCCTGAGGTAATTTTGTTGAATAGTCACTCGAAAAATTTACATTTGAGTTAGTAGAAGAATATATATATATATATATATATATATATATATATATATATATATATATATATATATATATATATATATATATATATATATATATATATATATATATATCATAATTTTTCATGTTCAACTCCTTAAGAGATTATGAAACTTAAGCGAAATTCATTCTTTAATGTTGCAAATGAAATATTATTTTTAATCTTATTACTGCATACACAGAGACAAACTGTATATTTTTTCAGATACACGTTTTTTATATATTTATTTGTTGTCGGAAAAAATCTTTAATATCTTTATCCATTTGATATATTATAATTAAAGAGTTTGAAAAAGCTTATCTAGAGATAATTATTGTTAATTACTATCATAGTCATGAAATTTATAATTAAAATTGAGCTAATTAAGGTAATCGTAATTTTGTTGATAGTAGTAGAAATAAATAAATAAAAATAAGAAAATTCTCTTGAGATATCAGCATAGTGTAAAATATTGTCTATTTACAATTCTTGTTAAGCTTCCAAGAGTTTCATATTTCATTAATTATAATTATCCCCTATGATTGTAGTATTTTGTTTTAATTTCATCAGAGGTATGTTGACTTATAGTGAGTGTGTGCTTCCGCTCAACCCTCTGGTTTATAAACACAGAAAAGATTGCCATAATAGACAAGGTTCTGTATGCTTATTTCACTAACGTCATTTGCAATGTTATATAGAAAAAAGAATGGATTTCTGCTTTGATGTTTCTTTATTTGTACACTAAGTTATTTTGCTTTTATTCTTTTTTAGACCTTATAAAATGGTTGCAGTTGCGCTCTGTCCACTTGTATAGTTCGGCAGGAAACTACTCTTATTCCGTGCTTTCCCCTCTTGATAAATCTGACCACTCCATGATCTCTGTCTCTTCCATTTTCGCTCCCCCACCACCAATCCCTCCTACTCAACGCCGCCTTTGGCACTTCGAGCGAACTCAATATGAAAATTTGCGTAAATTTCTCTTTGACTTTCCATGGGATGACTACTGCTTTCGGTCCCGCAACCCTGATCGGGTAGCTGTAAAAGTTGCCGAGATCGTGACCGCGGGAATGGAGGCGTACATCCCCTCTTCTACAAAAACTTTCTCTCCCCCTAAACCTTGGTTTGACCGTGCCTGCTCCATGGCCATCCAGGCTAGGAATCAGGCTCACCGATCTTACCAAGCCTCTCCTTCCGATTTAACTCGCTCTGCTTTTATTATAGCTAGGAATCGCTGTACAGCTCAGATTCGAAGGTTTAAGGCTTCCTTTATAAGAAGGAAAGTTGATGACCTTAACTCCTCTCCTACTGACAAATGCTTCTGGTCCTTAGCCAAAAACCTCTCCAAAAACTTCTGTAACTCAAGCTTTCCAGTTCTCATTCGTTCTGATGGTTCTATAGCTTGCTCTCCCACTGACAAAGCCACTCTCTTTGGCTCTCATTTTTCTGCCAACTCTTCTATCAACAATTCCAGCGCACCTGTTCCTCAGTCTTTTCCCCTCTCTAACCCTATGCCCTCCCTTATCCTTTCTTCACGCAAAGTTCATAAGGTTCTTCGCTCACTAAAGACAAACAAGGCATCTGGTCCCGATGGTATCCCTGCAAGGTTCCTTAAGGAGTTTGCAGATGAACTGGCTCCCGTGCTTTGCCGTCTTTTTTGCCTCATTCTGTCAACCAGTATCTATCCTTCATCTTGGAAGCATGCTCTAGTTTAACCTGTTCCTAAGAAGGGTGACCGCTCTATTCTTTCTAACTACCGACCTATTGTTCTAACCTCCTCTATTGCTAAAGTTTTTGAAACTTTGCTCAATGCTCACTTTTTGAAACGCCTTGAATCTAACTCACTTATCTCCGATCACCAATACGGCTTCCGCAAGGCAAGATCCACTGGTGATCTCCTGTCCTATCTTACTCATGTATGGTCATCTTCTCTGGGGAACTATGGGGAATCCTTTGTCGTCGCCTTTGATATCTCTAAGGCTTTTGACAGAGTCTGGCACAAGGCTCTGTTGGCCAAACTCCCAGCCTACGGCTTTACCCATTCTTTCTGTTCTCTGATTTCCAGTTTTCTTACTGACCGTTCTATATCTGTAGTTGTTGATGGCGCGACATCTAGCCCTTTCTCTGTGTCCAGTGGTGTTCCACAGGGCTCTGTTCTTTCACCTACTCTCTTCCTTCTCTTCATCAATGATCTTCTACAGTCCCCATCTTCCTCTCTTCTTCATGCCTTTGCTGATGATTCTACCCTTCACTTTTCCTCTGCCTTTTCTTCACAACCTTCATCTGTTACTCGTAATCAATCTCGTATCACTCTTTCTTCTACTCTTAACTCCGATTTGCAGAGAGTATCTGAATGGGGCACACAAAATTTAGTTAAATTCAATGCCTCCAAGACACAGTTTCTGGCTATCTCTTTATCTTCTTCTCCTCCGGATAACCCTATTGTCTTCGAAACTAATGAAATTTACCCTCTTAACTCTATCAATATATTAGGTATCCATATAGCCTCTAACTTGTCTTGGAGGAATCACATAATCCAAATTTCTAAATCTTCATCCAAAAAATTTGGGGTTTTGTTTCGTTTTCGTTATTACTTTTCCTCATTGCAGTTACTTAAAATTTACAAAGGCCTTATCCGCCCCTGCTTAGAATACTGCTCACACATCTGGGGTGCTTCTTCCTTTACTTATCTTCTCGATAGGGTTCAATCGAAGGCAGTCAGACTCATTAATGATCCTTCTCTTATTTCTAACCTGGATTCTCTCTCTCTTCGCCGTAAGGTATCTTCCCTTTCGCTTTTTTATCGCTACTACTTCCATCGCTGCTCTGATGAGTTGGCGAGTTGCATCCCTCCTCCACTGCCGAGGCCGCGTAACACTCGCCAAGCGGCCTCATCTCACAGGTACTGTGTGGAGATTTGTAGCTCGAGGATTGGTCGGTGCAGCGACTGCTTCTTCCCATCTACCTCCAGACTCTGGTATGTACTCTCTTCCTCCTTCTGTCTTTCCTAGCTCTTATGACCTTTCATCCTTCAAAAAGCAGATCTATCGTCATCTCAGAGCCTAGTCCTCCATATCTCTGGTCCTCTTTACTTTGACTGTTTTTTCTGTCTGTCGTTTTCCTTTGCGTGACATTACCTCACCTCTGCCTTGCCGTTAACTTTTTCTTTTCCTTCGTCTTGGTATTTTCTCGTGCCCGGGCCTTTGTTGATGAGGGCAGTTTCTGCCTATCCCGGTGTCACACTCTTAAAAAAAAAAAAAAAAGTCATAAAAAAGGGCCCTATAAGCGTAAATTATGTTTTTTTAAGAAAAATAAATTCTCTCTCTCTCTCTCTCTCTCTCTCTCTCTCTCTCTCTCTCTCTCTCTCTCTCTCTCTCTCTCTCTCTCTCTCTCTCTCTCTCTCTCTCTCATCTTTTACCCTTTACATACTGAACCCTGTTATTTCTTTATGTTGATAAAGTATTACAATTATTGATTCTTTTTTATTCTTTTGCAAATTTGCTAGATAATAAATGTGCCCAAGTTTTATTACACTTGATAAGTTTTTTGCATGCTGATATTGCATAAATACAGATAAGACAAAAGTTGAACTGATTATTTATATGAGTTTTTCTGCCACATATTGCATCTGTTTTGGAAAATAGATAAAGCTCCCACTGACAAATAGGGCAACCAGAATATATATATATATATATATATATATATATATATATATATATATATATATATATATATATATATATATACTGACTGCAGGAATTTGAATAGTAAAAGAGACTATATTAGAATGAGCATTATTATGAAATATAAGTATAGAACTCTGTCCTTACTTCAAAATGCCAGTCTCAGTTGTATATATACTGCTGTTCCTGATTTAGTATTTTAATTTAATTTTTATTATTCATATTATTATCATGATCACTAGTATTGTTATAATTATGTTGGCTGTCATTGTTGCTATTACTTCATGGCCTTGTGAATAATTATGTTAGTAAATGTTATCAGCAGTAACCAAATTATTTCTATTTTTTATCTTGAATTCATGCTTTTATGTTACTGTAGTCACTGCTTATAAGAATATTTCTTTAGTGGCTGTTCTCAGCTTTTCATGACTCTTCTTTTTTATATCTATAGTATACTAATGTTATGTATCAGTTACTCAGCTACATCCTAAGTATCTTGGAATAATAATTTAATGGTGTAGACACATACTTTCAATTACCACCCTATTTCTAGGCACCCTCGACCGGCAATTTTAAATTTTATTTTCACAAACCAGTCCCTTTTACCCATTGGAGAGATTGCAAGAGCCTGCAGGTCTAGGGAGGCGAAGTATACCCTCTGAATGCGGACATATGGCCATTGTTTGTACGCAGAGGTCACATGTCTTCTTTCTGCATTTGTACTGGTGACATAGACCCTAATTTCTGGCCCTAGAATCTACTCCAGGCTATGTTCATATTTTTCAGCTAGTGGAGGGAGATGCGCCTCGTTGAGGAGGTGCGTGAGAGATGATCATAGGACCACCTCAAGAGTCGCATGAAAGCGGGTGGGAGGGGTTCCTAGCAGATGCATCGATGCCCTCCCTTTGTCTGGCTAGTCTCCAGAAAAAAGAAGGATTCGTGGTACGTTGTTACAACCTGGACCTACCTCAAAGTTGTCAGGTGGTGGTCACGGGAAATTAGGATATACATATTCCAAGACCTAGCAGTGATGAGTAACTGAGGGGATGGGGAAATGAAAATCCCCCAAAAAATTTAAAATGAAAAGGGGGAAAGAAAAAAATGGGAATTGAAGATCCCTATCTGGCAAATTTTAAAATTAACAATGAGAAAAGGGAAGTGAGCATCCCCTTAATTAAGAGAATTGAAAAGTTTTTTCCCCCACGTATTTGAACTGATAAAGATAAAGAAAAAAAAAAGGCTCACCGTCTTTGACTACGATTGGTGGAAGAACAAATATTGTACCTTTTTTTTATTTTTTTATTTTAAGAGTAGACGTAGACACCTCAAAGCCTCCCTTAGATTTAAGTTTCTTAGAATAAGTGTCATGGATCAATTGTGCATGTTGAATTCTTTTTTTTTCACTATAATGGGTGCTAAATGTTACAATTTGCAGAAATCATACTAAACTACATTTGTAATTGTTATATTAAGTTTTTCTGTTTAAATATTATCATTGTTTAAAGTCATGATTTAATATTTGCGGATCATAGCCAACTGTTCACAACACGATAAATGTTTTGTTTTAGTAAGTATTTGCATATATCACGTCCAAATGTATTGTGTACTAATTGAGTAATGTAATAGGTTAATTAGCTTTGTTCTTAAATAATATTGTTAATGCTTACTAGCTATATATTGCAATGTGAATACTTAATTTTGATTTTTTTGCCTTTACGTACAATGCTTATTGTAAGGAACATATTTTTCTTTTGTCAGATTTCATTGCATAGTAATTTTGATATTCCTGCAATCTGTTTTGATAATTATATGAGATTGTAATAGTTTCATAAGTTAGTTCATTAGATAATTCTGCCCCCTTTTTTGTAAAATAATGATAGTTTAAAAATTATATAGCTCTCATGAAAGTAGAAATTCTAAGTCCGAAATATCTGATATATTCCAGAGTGGTGGTAGGGGGTGTCGTACGGCACTTCATAGATGCCTATAGCCTCGTACGGCATTTCATAGATGCCTATAGCCACTAGAGGACAGAGTGCGCACCCATAAACCCACCACCACAGGACTGGCATACAAAGCCCGCGTCACTTTAGTCAGGAGTCAGATTTTGCTGGGGCAAAAGCTACGTCCATAGTTAGACACCTCCCCCTAAGGGGGCGGGAATAGTGAGTGACAGGAACTATAGGAATGGGAGCTTTGAGGGACAGTTTAGTTCAAGTTTTCTCTTATAAATAAATGTTGATTGAACGATGCCTCTCCATTACCAACCTCGCTACCTATAATATCCGGATAGTGTAAGAAAAGAACACCATGTGTCGTGATAAATCTTTCATAATTTGTAGTAATGAGGGTTTTGTAAGCAAATTTGAAGGATCTTTGTAAAAATTTTGCATTTTCTGAACCAAAAATATGAATGTACTTTTTTTTTTTTTTAACCACAAAGGACATACTCAATGGCAAGTTTGACTGTAAAAGTTTCACTACTCTCCTTGACCGATGTCCACTTAGGCAAACTTAATGCATTCGTAACTTTGCATTCCTTAAAAATTTTCATGCAGTGTCATGCTACAACCAGACCCTCCTATGCTGCATAAAAAGGGACCCATCTGTACATATACAGAGTTTCATTAATATTGGAAAATTTATTTTTTAGAAATACTTTGGCTACCTCTAACCACTGATGAGCTGAACTCTGAACCTCCTGCATATAAACAAACTGATATATATATATATATATATATATATATATATATATATATATATATATATATATATATATATATATATATATATATATATATATATATATATATATATATATATATATATATATATATATATATATATATATATATATATATATATATATATATATATATATATATATATATATATATATATATATATATATATATATATATATATATATATATATATATATATATATATATATATATATATATATATATATATATATATATATATATGAGTAAGCATAAACTGTTAGCATACAGCACTAAATGGTAAGGAAGCCCATCAGTGAAACAACGCATAGAAAATATAACCCTATAGTTCGGGTCCTAGCTGGACCCCTGTGCTTGAGAAGCGTTATATATTCTGTGTTGTTACACTGATGGGCTTCCTTACCATATATATATATATATATATATATATATATATATATATATTTATATATATATATATATATATATATATATATATATATATATATATATATATATATATATATATATATATATATATATATATATATATATATATATATATATATGTATATATATATATATATATATATATATATATATATATATATATATATATATATATATATATATATATATATATATAATTACATTACCATTTGTGAAAACATGAATAATTTTTACCCCGACCGGGACTTGAACCTAGGACATGAAATTACTATGCCAAGGAACTATCAACTACACCAGAGAAGATCTAAAAGGGAAACACACCTTACAGCTTTTATTTGCTAAACAGGGATGAACACATTCTATCTGAATGCCACTTTGTTCATATTGCAATTTCCCCCAACCTCACTCGTGGCTTCGTTTTTGCATTTAATTCAACTCTCAATCTCATTTGGGGCCAACAGTAATCAAATAAGCACATTACCATATGTGGAAACATGAATAATTTTTACCCCGACCGGGACTTGAACCTAGGACATAAAATTACAATGCCAAGGCACTACCAACTACACCACAAAATATCTAAAATGGAAACACACCTTACAGCTTTTATCTGCTAGACAGGGATGAACACATTCTCTTTGAATGCCACTCTGTTCATATTGCAATTTCCCTCAGCCTCACTCGTAGCTTTGTTTTCGCATTTAATTCAACTCCCAATCGCATTTGGGACCAACAATGATCAAATAAGCACATTACCATATGTGAAAACATGAATAATTTTTACCCCGACCAGAACTTGAACCTTTTAGACCTTCTGTGGTGTAGTTGGTAGTGCCTTGGCATAGTAATTTTATGTCCTAGGTTCAAATCCCGGTCGGGGTAAGAATTATTCATATATATATATATATATATATATATATATATATATATATATATATATATATATATATATATATATATATATATATATATATATATTCATAATTTGTGATTGTGAAGGCTAATGAATTTAATTATTATATTCTCCGGTAAAGCCAGCGACTCAGCAGGAGCTGCATTGATTTGACATGATAGGCACTAAGTACTTTAACCATTAGAGGGAAAGGTTGTTAATGGCTGAATTGATGCTAAACTTCCAAAGGGTGAGAAGTGGAATCTTGGCTTCATGTTACCAGTCTAACACATGAGTGTGTGTGTTTAAAGAAAATGCCTGCTCTTTTAAGTCGGAGCTTAACTGGAATGGTTCAAGCATAAAATTGAGTATTTTTTTTTTCAGGTTTCATTCACACAACTTGTGCGTTCGCATGTATGTCGTAGACATTCGTAATGCAATTCCCCCCCCCCCCATAATTGCATATATGAGATAGGTGAAATATAACGTCTGACTTTATTCTTTGCTCAGGTCTCGTGACGAATTTGATCGGGGTCGGATTTGATTTTGCTGTGCTCTGATTTTAATTACTATTTCAGCTTCAGTACGTATGAGGAAATGGCAACTGACAGCATAGGTTAGCTTAAGTTAAGTTAGTGTATTACTATAGGAAAATTTCCCTTCACGCCCTGTCTATCACTATGTTTTATTGCATGTACAATACTTATCAATATTTTCTGTTGCTGACAGTATCTTCAGCACGGTAAATTCATTAAGAAATAAGTGAATAAAAACTATAATTTAATAAAAAGATAAACAAATGAATGAATTAATAAATTTCAGTTAGCGAATAGCAAGAAGTGCTAAGATAGTCCCTATCACGAATCTACCATTTCATTGGGAAGAGGTATGAATGGGTAAATATACCTACCTACTCACTCTCTCGGAAGAATTCTTTCTCAGTAACCCGGTTGCATCCGAGTGTATATGTGTAGCTGCCTCTCCTCCATCATTGCCAACACAAATGACGTAATGCTTTATTTACTGTGACGCAATATCTGCTTAGGGTGTTGATAATGACTGCTCAGTTTTATTTATTTTTGCTTCTTCCCCCTATCAAGCTGTACTCTGGCTTTTGGACCTTCAACAGTTTTTAAAGTCCTTAAATATTAACAAAGTTTATACTTAATATTGAAAACGCTTCTCTTCGGAGTTTGTTCAAAAGAATTATAATACATTACATTAGCAACTGTTTTTACTCCTTATTTTGGATGCTTTTCGTTTGTTAAAGTTCGTAAACCTTCTTCTTCTTCTTCTTCTTCTTCTTCTTATTATTATTATTATTATTATTAGTATTATTATTATTATTATTATTATTATTATTATTATTAGCAGTAGTAGTAGTAGTAGTAGTAGTAGTAGTAGTAGTAGTAGAGCATAGTTCTGATAATCGCTGTAGTATATTCAGGATGGTTGTTCTTATAGTTGTTTTTGTCTTAACATAATGTGGTTTTATGCTTTCATCATCATAAAAAAGTGGTCTTATTAATGATACCCGTTTATCAGGACTCACAAATGATGTTCATAATTATAGATAATGATGACCTTAAGTTGAAGGTGTTTTGATATCTGTCTTTTCGATATTTGATGACGACCAAAGGTATTCTTTTAAAATATCCAGCTAGAGAGTTTTCTTACTCATCCTCTCGATGTCTTGAAGGAAAACATAATGTGTTCTTTCAAATATTCCTCGTATATGTCTCCTCATCCCACTCCTTTTTAGTCTTTTAAGGAATGAATGCATGAGATGCGCCATACTGGGAACAGGCTGCTTGTAAACTAGGCCTTATTTTAAGAAGCCTCTCTCTCTCTCTCTCTCTCTCTCTCTCTCTCTCTCTCTCTCTCTCTCTCTCTCTCTCTCTCTCTCTCTCTCTATATATATATATATATATATATATATATATATATATATATATATATATAAATATATATATATATATATATATATATATATATATATATATATATATATATATATATATATATATATATATATATATATATATATATATATATATATATATATATATATATATATATATATATATATATATATATATATATATATATATATATATATATATATATATATATATATATATATATATATATATATATATATATATATATATATATATATATATATATATATATATATATATATATATATATATATATATATATATATATATATATATATATATATATATATATATATATATATATATATATATATATATATATATATATATATATATATATATATATATATATATATATATATATATATATATATATATATATATATATATATATATATATATATATATATATATATATATATATATATATATATATATATATATATATATATATATATATATATATATATATATATATATATATATATATATATATATATATATATAATAACACTGAACTGTTAACATACCGTCTAAAATGGTAGGAAAAGACCATTAAAGAAAACCAACGAAAATATTTATATAGTACTTATCAATTTTGGTACCTTATCTGGCCCCCTTCTCAATATACTTTGAGAAGGTGGTCAGATAAGGTCACGAAATTAATAAGTACTTCAAAAATATTTCCGTTGGTTTTCTTTAATGGGCCTTTCCTACCATTATATATATATATATATATATATATATATATATATATATATATATATATATATATATATATATATATATATATGTGTGTGTGTGTGTGTGTGTGTGTGTGTGTGTGTGTGTGTGTGATTACCTAATTGTGCTTACGGGAAAGAGCCCAAAGCTAGTATCTTCCCGTCTCCTGATCGGTTCCATTTTAGACTTAGTGATACTTATCATACCTGTCCTTAAAACTATGGATTGAGATAGCATTAACTACCTCCTCGCTTAGCGAATTCCAATTATCAACTACTCTTACACTGAAAAAGTATTTCCTTACATCCTGCAAAGAACTTTTCTTACGAAGCTTCAAACTATGACCTCTAGTTCTAGAGCCAGCCATATCAAAATATCGATCCCTATCCACTCTATCATAACCATGAAGGAATTTAAAGACTGTCACCATATCCCCCCTCACTCTTCTAGCTTCGAGTGATGGTAAGTCTAATTCCCTCAGCCTCTCATCATAACTGAGATTGCGTATTTCTGGCACCAGTTTCGTGGCATGTCTTTGAACTTTTTCAAGCTTAGCTATGTGCTTTTTCAAGTGCGGATTCCAAAAGGGGGCTGCATATTCGAGTTTTGGCCTCACATAGGTTACATAAATATTTCTGAACATTTCCTTGTCCATGTGCCTGAAGGCTACCCTTACATTTGATAAGAATGCATATGCTGCCCTTACTATGACATTTATATGTATTTCTGGAGACAAATCTGCCAGTATGTTTACTCCTAGATCTCTCTCATTTTCTGTCCCTTGAAATTGTACTCCAGCCACCGAGTAGTCAAGCTTGGGCCTTCTTGCACTTGTACCCATTCTCATTACCTTACATTTTGAAGTATTGAATTTCATTAGCCACTTTTCTGACCATTCATGCAGATTAGTTAGATCCTCCTGAAGTTCTCTACCATTGTTCTCGTTTTTTACTTTCTTCACAATCTTTGCATCATCTACAGACATATTCATGAATGAATTTACAGACTCTGGTAGGTCATTTACATATGCAAGGAACAAAAGTGGCCCTAAAACTGAACCCTGTGGAACTCCACTACTAACTCCTCTCCATTCAGACACTGAGTGTCTTACTCTAACCCTCTGTTCCCTTCCTTCTAAGTAAGTTTTTATCCATTCCAAAACATTTCCACCTATTCTAGCCATTGATTGCAGCTTTCTAATAAGTCTCCCATGTGGAACAGTGTCAAACGCTTTCTGGAAGTCTAGGAATATGCAATTTGCCCATCCCTCTCTTTCCTGTAAGATTTGGCTTACCTCATCATAAACTTCTAATAAGTTTGTTACTGTTGATCTACCTTCTCTGAAGCCATGTTGCCTCACTGACAAAAAGTTGAAGGATTCCAAGTGAAGAGAGATATGTTTCCTTAGTAGTTTCTCCATAACATTGCAAACTATGCTGGTCAAGGAAACTGGTCTATAGTTCAGAGCTGTATCCCTCCTTCCCTTTTTGAAGATAGGTATCACATTTGCTTGTTTCCAGCATCTTGGAATCTCCCCTGACTCCAGTGACTTTTTAAATATGATACTTAGTGCCACTGATATTGAGTTTGTGCATTTTTTAAGCACATGAGGGGAGATGTCATCAGGACCTGCAGCTTTATGAACATCTAAATCCATCAGCGCTTTGCATACCTCTGTGGTTGTAAGGTTGATGTTCTCTAATACCGGCCCTTGAGCTTCTATCTCTGCAATCTGAGGGGGTGGGGTATTTTCTACTGTAAATACTGACTGAAACTCCTTGTTCAATTCTTTGCAGATCTCTTCATCCGTCTCAGTGATGCTTCCATCCGCTCTCTTTAGCCTTAAAACCTGTTCTTTTACCTTCAGTTTTCCTCTGATAAAGCTGTGGAAAAGTTTGGGATTTTCTTTAGCCTTCCTGGTGATGTCCCTCTCATAGTCTCTCTCTGCCTCTCTCCTTTTACTTAGGTAGTAATTTCTTGCTCTTTTGTAGGTTTGCCAGGCATTTATGTTTTTTCTACTCCTATACCTTTTCCAGCATTTGTTTCTCCACTCCTTAGCTCTTTTACACTCATTATCGAACCATTTCTCTCTGGCATGAATTACACCTACTTTGGTGACAGGTATGCAGCAATCTACTATCTTCCCATATTTCTCACAAAAGATGTCATACATTTCTTGTACAGATTTGTTTGTAAAATAAGGTTCTCCAGTCAATAACTGCAAAAAGCTCATTCATTTTGATGTAATCTCCTTTCGGATAGTTTCTCCTCATGTCCTCAGTGCCTCTACTCTCAGGCAGAATATCTTTAATGATATACTCCATCAACAACACACAGTGGTCACTCTTTCCAATTGGTGGTTCATACTCAATTTTTTCAATATCCAACACATTATCTGTGAATACTAGATCAAGTAGTGATGGCTCATCCCCACCCCTGGCCCTCGTTGGTTCCATTACATGTTGGTGTAGGAAATTCCCTTGTACGAAATCTAGGAATCTTGCCCCAAATGAGTCCTCACCACTGTGTGGGTCAAGATTTATCCAGTCTATCTCTTTATGATTAAAATCTCCCATAATCAAAATCCTACATTTTTCTTCCCATGCCATGTTAACAACTGAGTTTATGACTTCAATAGTACCTATATGACTTTCCTCATAAACTTCAAGCCTATTCTGGTTCCTTGGTGGGTTATATACAACAGTTATTATAATGCCCTCTGACCCAGTATTTATGTGAGCAGCAAGAAATTCCTTGAACTCACTTTCCAAAGACAAGTTTATTTCTTCAACTTGAATCCTTTCACTTATGAGCAGTGCTATCTCTCCACCAGTCCTCTCAGATCTTTCAACCCTTAGTATTCTGAAGCCCTTGGGAAAAACTGTGACACTGTTTATGTCCTCACTCAAGTTAGTCTCTGTAATTGCTACTATATCTGCCTTACTGTTGTGAATCCTATCTTTTAATTCTACTGCCTTACCAGCTAATCCATCAGCATTTGTGTATAACAATCTTAATGAGGCCCCATCCCCTGATCTTCTGTCATTATCTTCTTTATCTCCCCTTTGTCTGGAAGAACTCTGAAATGAAAATTTTTCTTCTTCTCTTCTTCATTTCTTTCCTCATTTAACCTTCTTGCCTCTTGCAACAAGTTTTTGATCTTTCCCATCTCTTCCTGTGTTCTGTATCGTCTAATGAACACTTCTTTGAATTCTTGAAGATCTTTTAGACTTTTTTTCTCAACAATATTTCCCTACATGTTTCCCCTCTCTCAAAGGTTACTTTTGTTGGTCTCGGCTTTCCTTCCCTCGAATATTTACCTAGTTTGTGTATGTTTACAATATCCTCAGGACCACAAACTCCTCCAAGCTTTTTTATCAGGTCTACAACCCTAGCTTTATTTTCTTCAAGTCTCCCCTGCCATGTTGGCTCCTGGGATTTGCTTATGCCTGAGATTACCACTTTCTTCTCCTTATCAAGTACCTGTTTGATAAGTGGGTTTGCCCTTTCCATCACAACGTCTTTCATTTTTTCGATTACTGTCTCTTTATAGTCAACTGTTTGTATGTTTTCCAGTGCCACCACCTTTACAGCCTCTTTTACTGCCACATTCCCCTTTAGTGCATCAGCAAAGGAAGTTTTCATGCCATCATTTTCCATATTCTGCTACTGGAATTCTTTTCTGAACTGTTCAATGTTTTCCTTAATCTGGACATTCCAAGCAGCAATCTCGTCTCTCTCAGAAGAGAGCAGTGAACTAACATCTATTTCATTTAGGTTGTCATTCATATGTTTGTTTTTATTCTTCTTGTTTAGAAATTCTAGTTTCTAGTTGACTCTTTTCCCCTTCCAGCTTCTTTATTCTTTTTTCTAGTTCCTTTCTCTCCTGCCCTTGTGCTTTATTTGCTTCCTCCAAAGATCTTATTTCCTCTCTGAGTGTTTCATTCTCTTTCATTTCTCCATCCATATTCCGAATTTTTTCATCAAGGCTTATAACCATTGCCTCTAAATTCTTGATTTTCTGCTTAAGTCTCCTAATGGCTACCCTTCCTCCCGACCCATGGGTGGGAGAGGTTTGGGACAGAGATGGCTTCATTTTTAAGTTCTCCCTCTCACAGAATATAGAAAGAAGAAGAGAAAGATAAAAAAAAAGATAAAAACTTTTATTTAAGCTTCACACAGAATTTTTATATCTCCATATAAGTGCTATTTAGTGACTCACTTTATCTTTTTTCTGGTAACACACATCTTAACTTAAAAATTTGACTATGGTAATTTAAGGATAAAAAGAAAAAGAAGAGAAATGCAACAAAAAAGTCAAACCTGAAGGAAAATTCAAATTTGTGTCTGAGGAGGCACCCACCTGTTTCTGCTATATATTCTTCCTAACTGATAAACTCACTTGCTAACCAAGATATGTTATCACAGGATTAGACTTTACATTTAACTCAATATATATATACAAAATAAAAAAAATAGTAAAAGAGAAAGCTAAAAGAAAAGAAAAGAAAAATGAAGAAAATTAGACAGCTGTACTACTTGGCAACTTAACTCAGGGCTGTTGGCAGGTGTATTTTTGGTATTGATTTAATTATTCAATTATTTCGAGTATCAAACTAACTAACAAGTTAATATAAATGGGAAGGGTACTGATATTAACAATATATGGAACCACAGGATCAGGTAAACGGGTTAAGAGATTTCTCCAGTTTACACAAAAAATTAGGTAATGTGATGTGATGGCTTCACCTCCGGCAACTCTTCTAAATTTCCTTCAAGGCAGAACAGGACAGCAGCTTCTCTCTCCCCTTACGAAAATGTTCTCAATTTTTTCCTTTAATATTTTGGACAGTCTTGTCATACAACAAATATAAGTTTTGTACTCACAATACTCTGCAGGATTTCAGATTTAGGGAAATTATGGTAAAGTTTTCCACTAAGCACTTAGTCACTCAAAAACACAAGGAAAATTTTAAGATACACTTGGATGTGTGAACTGTGTGATTACCTAATTGTGATTACCTAATTGTGTTTACGGGAAAGAGCCTAAAGCTCGTATCTTCCCGTCTCTTGATTGGTTCCATTTTATACTTAGTGATACTTATCATACCTGTCCTTAAAACTACGGATTGAGATAGCATTAACTACCTCCTCGCTTAGCCAATTCCAATTATCAACTACTCTTACACTGAAAAAGTATTTCCTTACATCCTGCAAAGAACTTTTCTTACGAAGCTTCAAACTATGACCTCTAGTTCTAGAGCCAGCCATATCAAAATATCGATCCCTATCCACTCTATCATAACCATGAAGGAATTTAAAGACTGTGCGCGCGTGTATGTATGTGATTACCTAATTGTGATTACCTAATTGTGTTTACGGGAAAGAGTCCAAAGCTCGTATCTTCCCGTCTCCTGATCGGTTCCATTTTATACTTAGTGATACTTATGTGTGTGTGTGTGTGTGTGTGTGTTAAATTATAAGCCGTAGAACTCTGAACTGCAGTTAGCTTCGCAATAAGTTTGAGATCAGAGTCAAATGTGCAAGGTCGTCGAGTGACGAGTATGTGCTCCTCGTAATCAGGATTGGTAATGCAACTCTGCGTAGTAAAAGAAAGGACAGAAGAAAAAGAAGAAGAAGAGTCAGGTGGGGGATAGTAAGGAGAGAAATAATTCCCCCAAATATCTGGCGCATTAATCCTTTGGAATCAGCTTCTTCTCTGAAACAGAATTTTTGGTTGCTGACTCCTAGAACACTTCACGTGTATCTCCTGACATGTGATAAGATTCTCTCTCTCTCTCTCTCTCTCTCTCTCTCTCTCTCTCTCCTCTCTCTCTCTCTCTCTCTCTCTCTCTCTCTCTCTCTCTCTCTCTCATTTAAAGTAGTGCTGGACATTATTATTTGCTACTTTGAGCTTGTGAAGAAACTCTTTCACTATTGATCGTAAGTAGTAATTATTGTACTCAATTTGCTTAATGAGTTATGTATTACCACTATCTTCCTCTTATTACCTAGAAGCTTCATGCACACACACTTGAAAAAGCACATAGCTAAGCTTGAAAAAGTTCAAAGACATGCCACGAAACTGGTGCCAGAAATACGCAATCTCAGTTATGATGAGAGGCTGAGGGAATTAGACTTACCATCACTCGAAGCTAGAAGAGTGAGGGGGGATATGGTGACAGTCTTTAAATTTCTTCATGGTTATGATAGAGTGGATAGGGATCGATATTTTGATATGGATGGCTCTAGAACTAGAGGTCATAGTTTGAAGCTTCGTAAGAAAAGTTCTTTGCAGGATGTAAGAAAATAATTTTTCAGTGTAAGAGTAGTTGATAATTGGAATTGGCTAAGCGAGGAGGTAGTTAATGCTATCTAAATCCATAGTTTTAAGGACAGGTATGATAAGTATCACTAAGTATAAAATGGAACCGATGAGGAGACGGGAAGATACTAGCTTTGGGCTCTTTCCCGTAAACACAAGTAGGTAATCACAATTAGGTAATCACTCTGAGTTGGCAGCGCGCACACACACAGTATATCTCTTAAATTTTTCCTTGTGTTTTTGAGTGACTAAGTGCTTAGTGGAAAACTTTACCATAATTTCCCTAAATCTGAAATCCTGCAGAGTATTGTGAGTACAAAACTTGTATTTGTTATATGACGAGACTGTCCAAAATATTAAAGGAAAAAATTGAGAACATTTTCGTAAGGGGAGAGAGAAGCTGCTGTCCTGTTCTGCCTTGAAGGAAATTTAGAAGAGTTGCCGGAATTGAAGCCATCACATCACATTACCTAATTTTTTGCGTAAACTGGGGAAAGCTCTTAAGCCGCTTACCTGATCCTGTGGTTCCATATATTGTTAAAATCAGTATCCTTCCCATTTATATTAACTTGTTAGTTAGTTTGATACTCGAAATAATTGAATAATTAAATAAATACCAAATATATACCTGTCAACAGTACTGAGTTAAGTTGCCAAGTAGTACAGCTGTCTGATTTTCTTCATTTTTCTTTTCTTTTCTTTTAGCTTTCTCTTTTACTATTTTTTTTGTATTTTGTATATATATATATATATATATATATATATATATATATATATATATATATATATATATTGAGTTAAATGTAAAGTCTAATCCTGTGATAACATATCTTGGTTAGCAAGTGAGTTTATCAGTTAGGAAGAATATATAGCAGAAACAGGTGGGTGCCTCCTCAGACACAAATTTGAATTTTCCTTCAGGTTTGACTTTCGTTTTGCTGCATTTTTTTTCTTTTTATCCTTAAATTACCATAGTCAAATTTTTAAGTTAAGATGTGTGTTACCAGAAAAGAGATAAAGTGAGTCACTAAATAGCACTTATATGGAGATATAAAAATTCTGTGTGAAGCTTAAATAAAAGTTTTTCTCTTTTTTTTTATCTTTCTCTTCTTCTTTCTATATTCTGTGAGAGGGAGAACATAAAAATGAAGCCATCTCTGTCCCAAACCTCTCCCACCCATGGGTCGGGAGGAGGGGTAGCCATTAGGAGACTTAAGCAGAAAATCAAAAATTAAGAGGCAATGCTTATAAGCCTTGATGAAAAAATTCGGAATATGGATGGAGAAATGAAAGAGAATGAAACAATCAGAGAGGAAATAAGATCTTTGGAGGAAGCAAATAAAGCACAAGGGCAGGAGAGAAAGGAACTAGAAAAAAGAATAAAGATGCTGGAAGGGGAAAAGAGTCAACTAGAAACTAGAATTTCTAGACAAGAAGATAAAAACAAACAGCTGAATGACAACCTAAAGGAATTAGATGTTAGTTCACTGCTCTCTTCTGAGAGAGACGAGATTGCAGCTTGGAATGTCCAAATTAAGGAAAACATTGAACAGTTTAGAAAAGAGTTCCAGGAGCTGAATATGGAACATGATGCCATGAAAACTTCCTTTGCTGATGCACTAAAGGGGAATGTGGCAGTAAAAGAGGCTGTAAAGGTGGTGGCACTGGAAAACATACAAACAGAGACAGTAATCGAAAAAATGAAAGACGTTGTGATGGAAAGGGCAAATCCACTGATTAAATAGGCAATTGATAAAGAAAGATTGGAGGAGTTTGTGGTTCTGAGGATATTGTAAGCATTCACCAACTAGGCAAATATTCGAGGGAAGGAAAGCCGAGACCAACAAAAGAAACCTTTGAGAGAGGGGAAACATGTAGAGATATATTGTTGAGAAAAATAGTCTAAAAGACTTTCAAGAATTCAAAGAAG
This sequence comes from Halocaridina rubra, assembly GCA_037179515.1. Classification (NCBI taxonomy): domain Eukaryota; kingdom Metazoa; phylum Arthropoda; class Malacostraca; order Decapoda; family Atyidae; genus Halocaridina; species Halocaridina rubra. The sequence goes on from JAXCGZ010017027.1 coordinate 177,868, forward strand.
TGTTCATTAGACGATACAGAACACAGGAAGAGATGGGAAAGATAAAAAACTTGTTGCAAGAGGCAAGAAGGTTAAATGAGGAAAGAAATGAAGAAGAGGAGAAAAATTTTCATTTCAGAGTTCTTCCAGACAAAGGGGAGATAAAGAAGATAATGACAGAAGTTCAGGGGATGGGGCCTCATTAAGATTGTTATACATAAATGCTGATGGATTAGCTGGTAAGGCAGTAGAATTAAAAGTTAGGATTCACAACAGTAAGGCAGATATAGTAGCAATTACAGAGACTAAGTTGAGTGAGGACATAAACAGTGTCATAGTTTTAACTAAGGGCTTCAGAATATTAAGGGTCGAAAGATCTGAGAGGACTGGTGGAGGGATAGCACTGCTCATAAGTGAAAGGATTCAAGTAGAAGAAATAAACTTGGTTATAGAAAGTGAGTTCAAGGAATTTGTTGTTGCTCGCATAAATACTGGGTCAGAGAGCATTATAATAACTGTTGTATGTAACCCACCAAGGAACCAGAATAGGCTAGAAGTTTATGAGGAAAGTCATAAAGATACTATTGAAGTAATAAATTCAGTTGTTAACATTGCACGGGAGAGAAAATGTAGGATTTTGATTATGGGAGATTTTAATCATAAAGAGATAGATAGGATAAATCTTGACCCACACAGTGGTGAGGATTTATTCGGGGCAAGATTCCTAGATTGCGTACAAGGGAATTTCCTACACCAACATGTAATGGAACCAACGAGGGCAAGAAGTGGGGATGAGCCATCACTACTTGATCTAGTATTCACAGATAATATGTTGGATATTGAAAAAATTGTGTATGAACCACCAATTGGAAAGAGTGACCACTGTGTGTTGTTGATGGAGTATATCATTGATGATATTCTGCCTGAGAGTAGAGACACTGAGGACATGAGGAGGAACTATCCGAAAGGAGATTACATCAAAATGAATGAGCTTTTTGCAGTTATTGACTGGAGAACCTTATTTTACAACAAATCTGTACAAGAAATGTATGACATTTTTTGTGAGAAATATGGGAAGATAGTAGATTGCTGCATACCTATCACCAAAGTAGGTGTAATTCATGCCAGAGAGAAATGGTTCGATAATGAGTGTAAAAGAACTAAGGAGTGGAGAGACAAATACTGGAAAAGGTATAGAAGGAGAAAAAACATAAATGCCTGGCAACCTACAAAAGAGCAAGAAATGACTACCTAAGTGAAAGAAGAGGGGCAGAGAGAGACTATGAAAGGGACATCACCAGGAAGGCTAAAGAAAATCCCAAACTTTTCCACAGCTTTATCAGAGGAAAACTGAAGGTAAAAGAACAGGTTTTAAGGCTAAAGAAAGAGAATGGAAGCATCACTGAGACGGATGAAGGGATCTGCAAAGAATTGAACAAGGAGTTTCAGTCAGTATTTACAGTAGAAAATACCCCACCCCCTCAGATTGCAGAGATAGAAGCTCAAGGGCCGGTATTAGAGAACATCAACCTTACAACCACAGAGGTATGCAAAGTGCTGATGGAGTTAAATGTTCATAAAGCTACAGGGCCTGATAACATATCCCCTCATGTGCTTAAAAAATGCACAAACTCAATATCAGTGGCACTAGGTATCATATTTTAAAAGTCACTGGAGTCAGGGGAGATTCCAAGATGCTGGAAACAAGCAAATGTGATACCTATCTTCAAAAAGGGAAGGAGGGATACAGCTCTGAACTATAGACCAGTTTCCTTGACCAGCATAGTTTGCAAAGTTATGGAGAAACTACTAAGGAAACATATCTCTCTTCACTTGGAATCCTTCAACATTTTGTCAGTGAGGCAACATGGTTTCAGAGAAGGTAGATCAACAGTAACAAACTTATTAGAATTTTATGATGAGGTAAGCCGAATCTTACAGGAAAGAGAGGGCTGGGCAGATTGCATATTCCTAGACTTCCAGAAAGCTTTTGACACTGTTCCACATGGGAGACTTATTAGGAAGCTGCAAGCAATGGCGAGAATAGGTGGAAATGTCTTGAAATGGATAAAAACTTACTTAGAAGGAAGGGAACAGAGGGTTAGAGTAAGACACTCAGTGTCTGAATGGAGAAGAGTTAGTAGTGGAGTTCCACAGGGTTCAGTTTTAGGGCCACTTTTGTTCCTTGTATATGTAAATGACCTACCAGAGTCTGTAAATTCAAACATGAATATGTTTGCAGATGATGCAAAGATTGTGAAGAAAGTAAAAAACGAGAACAATGGTAGAGAACTTCAGGAGGATCTAAATAATCTGCATGAGTGGTCAGAAAAGTGGCTAATGAAATTCAATACTTCAAAATGTAAGGTAATGAGAATGGGTACAAGTGCAAGAAGGCCTAAGCTTGACTACTCAATGGCTGGAGTACAACTTCAAGAGACAAAAAATGAGAGAGATCTAGGAGTAAACATACTGGCAGATTTGTCTCCAGAAATACATATAAATGGCGTAGTAAGGGCAGCAATATGCATTCTTATCAAATGTAAGGGTAGCCTTCAGGCACATGGACAAGGAAATGTTCAGAAATATTTATGTAACCTATGTGAGGCAAAACTCGAATATGCAGCCCCCTTTTGGAATCCGCACTTGAAAAAGCATATAGCTAAGCTTGAAAAAGTTCAAAGACATGCCACGAAACTGGTGCCAGAAATATGCAATCTCAGTTATGATGAGAGGCTGAGGGAATTAGACTTACCATAACTCGAAGCTAGAAGATTGAGGGGGGATATGGTGACAGTCTTTAAATTCCTTCATGGTTATTATAGAGTGGATAGGGATCAATATTTTGATATGGCAGGCTCTAGAACTAGAGGTCATAGTTTGAAGCTTCTAAAGAAAACCTCTTTGCAGGATGTAAGGAAATACTTTTTCAGTGTAAGAGTAGTTGATAATTGGAATAGGCTAAGCGAGGAGGTAGTTAATGCTATCTCAATCAATAATTTTAAGGACAGGTATGATAAGTATCACTAAGTAAAAATGGAACCGATGAGGAGACGGGAAGATACGAGCTTTGGGCTCTTTCCCGTAAACACAATTAGGTAATCACACGCACGGTGCGTGACTTTGATATAGGTGGCTCTAGGAATTGATTAAGAAAGCTTTAAAGAATGTAAGGATTTTTAGTGTTGTAATTGAAATTTACTAAGCGAAGAAACGGTCATTGATAAACTCATATACACCTTGTTCGTTTTTTCCATGTTTTTTTTTAACTGCATAATTGCAATAACGCCCCTAAAAAGTAATAGTAAAAAAATATGAAATTCGTTAATAACGCCTATGCAAAAAAATTCTAAATATTATATTTCAAATTAGTAAAAAAAATCGACCCCCTCGGAGGCATTTTTCCGCCATCCTCCTCATCTTCTACCGCTTAATGCGATCAGATATTATGAAGAAAATTCAAAAAAGCATTAAGAACATATGGCAAACATATTTTCAATATAATATCGTCACGGAAATGGCGTGTGAGGGTGCATCAGCTGATACGGAAGTAGCAATACGTTTTCCGATAGAGGTTCGTGCTCCCGCATCCTCCTTCTCTTCTATATCCACTTAATGCGATCGAATATTATGAAGAAAATTAAAAAAAAGCACTAAGAACAAACTGCAAAAAAAATTTTTATATAATATCCTCAGGGATATAGCGTGTGAGGGTGCATCAGCTGATACGGAAGTGTGACATAACGTTTGCTGATAGAGGTTCATTCTCCCGCATCCTCCTCCTCTTCTACCGCTTAATGCGATCGAATATTATGAAGAAAATAAAAAAAAAAGCATTAAGAACAAAAAGTAATCAAATTTTCAATATAATATTGTCAGGGAAATAGCGTGCGAGTGTGCATCAGCTGCTACGGAAGTGTGACAAACCGTTTGCCGATAGAGGTTCGCTCTCCCGCATCCTCATCCTCTTCTACTACTTAATGCGATCGAATATTATGAAGAAAATTGAAAAAGCATTAAAAACAAACAGCAAACAAATTTTTGATATAATATCGTCAGGGAAATGGTGTGAGAGGGTGCATCAGCTAATACGGAAGTGTGACAAAACGTTTACCAATAAAGGTTCGTTCTCCCGCATCCTCCTCCTTTTCTACCGCTTAATGCGATCGAATATTATGAAGAAAATTTAAAAAAAAAGTATTAAGAACAAACAGCAAACAACTTCTCGATATAATATTGTCAAGGAAATAGCGTGCAAGGGTACATCAGCTGATATGGAAGTGTGACAAAATGTTTGCCGAAAGAGGTTCGTTCTCCTGCATCCTCCTCCTCTTCTACCGCTTAATGTGATCGAATATTATGGAAAAAATTTAAAAAATGCATCAAAAGCAAACAGTAAACAAACTTTCGATATAATATCGTCAGGGAAATAGCGTGTGGAGAATATATATATTTCATTTAAGTTTCCCCGATATACGTTTTCTTTGTAACGAATTGTATAGTTTTCTTTTTCTCTCAGCTGACTTTGTTTACGTTTAGCTTTCGTGCAGCACAGTCAATATGGAAAGAAGATAGAATAATGTTTAGAACCAAGGAATATTAATATGTATTACACCTATAATCTTGAAAATTAGATAAACCCCAAATAGAGTGAGTAAATAGATATTTTATGAGTAAGATATTGTGCCTGAATAGTGATAAGCATCAGGTGATACAGAAGCGGCAAAACGTTTGCCGATAGGGGTTTGTTCTCCCGCATCCTCCTCCTCTTCTACCGCTTAATGCGATCGGTTGTCATGAAGATAATGGAAAATAAGCATTAAGAACAAACAGCAAACAAACTTTCGATATAATATCATCAGGGAAATAGCGTGTGAGGGTGCATCAGCTGATACGGAGGCGGCAAAACGTTTGCATCATTATGCTCGCCGCCACCATGCACGTCCCAGTGTATGCCTGTTGCCCACCGCATAATGGACGGCATTAATTTTTTTTTAATTGTGACACCAGGATGGACCAAAAAATAATAAAATAAAAGAGCCCTCATTGTGCCTGGGCAAGAAAAATACATAAAGTAAAGAGAAACAGAGATGGAGAGTGTAACGAATTGTCAGATGTGAAGAAATTTGTTTACTGTTCAGTAAATCTGTATATCTTTTATGATGTACACTATTTGCATGTTAATTTAAATAACTACAGGTCTTTCTGCTTTATTATGTACTTATAAAATATGTTTTACTTATCTTATATCTTTGGCATAGTGTGTCTATGTAAGGTTGTGGAACGTATCTATGCCCTTTATCATTGTTTCCTATAAAAAATTATTCGCTTTTTCACGCAATTTTCCATTTACCCATCACTTCTGAGAACCTATCTAGGCGTTATTCTGAGAACTAGGTGTATTCATGGTTTCAAGAAATGACAAGTGTGAGTTACAGAGAAGAAGAAGAAAAAAGACTAGAAGACGGGAAATAGTGAAAGTATTTTGTATGATATTACTTAGAATTAAGAGAAATATGAGAACCAAACTTCTCGTATTCCCGAGAATGATAGAGCAGTAATCATTCATATTAATGAATACCCTGAATCTGCTGTTAAGCTCTCTGAATTTCCGTCCTCATGTAACAAATGAGAAGTAAAAGAAAGGAGAATGGTGTGTTATATGTGAATTGAAAGCTGGATGTGTTAATACAGAGTGGATCAAAGTGAATGGGAGCCTGCTGAAAGTTGACCACCACCTTTACAAAAAGGACTAATGCACTTTATATATATATATATATATATATATATATATATATATATATATATATATATATATATATATATATATATATATATATATATATATATATATATATATATATATATATATATATATATATATATATATATATATATATATATACTATATATATATATATATATATATATATATATATATATATATATATATATATATATATATATATATATATATATATATATATATATATATATATATATATATATATATATATATATATATATATATATATATATATATATATATATATATATATATATATATATATATATATATATATATACATACATACATACATACATACATACATACATACATACATACATACATACATACATACATACATACATACATACATATATACATACATACATACATACATACATACATACATACATACATACATACATACATACATACATACATGTACACCAACATGTAATGGAACCAACAAGAGCCAGGGGTGGGGATGAGCCATCACTACTTGATCTAGTGTTCACAGATAATGTGTTGGATATTGAAAATATTGAGTATGAACCACCAATTGGAAAGAGTGACCACTGTGTGTTGTTGATGGAGTATATCATTGAAGATATTCTTCCTGAGAGTAGAGGCACTGAGGACATGAGGAGGAACTACCGGAAAGGAGATTACACCAAAATGAATGAGCTTTTTGCAGTTATTGACTGGAGAACCTTATTTTACAACAAATCTGTACAAGAAATGTATGACATCTTTTGTGAGAAATATGGGAAGATAGTAGATTGCTGCATACCTGTCACCAAAGTAGGTGTAATTCATGCCAGAGAGAAATGGTTCGATAATGGGTGTAAAAGAGCTAAGGAGTGGAGAGACAAATGCTGGAAAAGGTATAGGAGGAGAAAAAACATAAATGCCTGGCAAACCTACAAAAGAGCAAGAAATGATTACCTAAGTAAAAGGAGAGAGGCAGAGAGAGATTATGAGAGGGACATCACCAGGAAGGCTAAAGAAAATCCCAAGCTTTTCCACAGCTTTATCAGAGGAAAACTGAAGGTAAAAGAACAGGTTTTAAGGCTAAAGAGAGCGGATGGAAGCATCACTGAGACGGACGAAGAGATCTGCAAAGAATTGAACAAGGAGTTTCAGTCAGTATTTACAGTAGAAAATACCCCACCCCCTCAGATTGCAGTGATAGAAGCTCAAGGGCCGGTATTAGAGAACATCAACCTTACAGCCACAGAGGTATGCAAAGCGCTGATGGATTTAGATGTACATAAAGCTACAGGTCCTGATGACATATCCCCTCATGTGCTTAAAAAATGCGCAAACACAATATCAGTGGCACTAAGTATCATATTTAAGGAGTCACTGGAGTTGGGGGAGATTCCAAGATGCTGGAAACAAGCAAATGTGATACCTATCTTCAAAAAGGGAAGGAGGGATACGGCTCTGAACTATAGACCAGTTTCCTTGACCAGCATAGTTTGCAAAGTTATGGAGAAACTACTAAGGAAACATATCTGTCTTCACTTGGAATCCTTCAACTTTTTGTCAGTGAGGCAACAATGGCTTCAGAGAAGGTAGATCAACAGTAACAAACTTATTAGAATTTTATGATGAGGTAAGCCAAATCTTACAGGAAAGAGAGGGCTGGGCAGATTGCATATTCCTAGACTTCCAGAAAGCGTTTGACACTGTTCCACATGGGAGACTTATTAGGAAGCTGCAATCAATGGCTAGAATAGGTGGAAATGTCTTGGAATGGATAAAGACTTACTTAGAAGGAAGGGAACAGAGGGTTAGAGTAAGACACTCAGTGTCTGAATGGAGAAGAGTTAGTAGTGGAGTTCCACAGGGTTCAGTTTTAGGGCCACTTTTGTTCCTTGTATATGTAAATGACCTACCAGAGTCTGTAAATTCATTCATGAATATGTTTGCAGATGATGCAAAGATTGTGAAGAAAGTAAAAAACGAGAACAATGGTAGAGAACTTCAGGAGGATCTAAATAATCTGCATGAGTGGTCAGAAAAGTGGCTAATGAAATTCAATACCTCAAAATGTAAGGTAATGAGAATGGGTACAAGTGCAAGAAGGCCCAAGCTTGACTACTCGGTGGCTGGAGTACAACTTCAAGAGACAGAAAATGAGAGAGATCTAGGAGTAAACATACTGGCAGATTTGTCTCCAGAAATACATATAAATGGCGTAGTAAGGGCAGCATATGCATTCTTATCAAATGTAAGGGTAGCCTTCAGGCACATGGACAAGGAAATGTTCAGAAATATTTATGTAACCTATGTGAGGCCAAAACTCGAATATGCAGCCCCCTTTTGGAATCTGCACTTGAAAAAGCACATAGATAAGCTTGAAAAAGTTCAAAGACATGCCACGAAACTGGTGCCAGAAATACGCAATCTCGGTTATGATGAGAGGCTGAGGGAATTAGACTTGCCATCACTCGAAGCTAGAAGAGTAAGGGGGGATATGGTGACAGTCTTTAAATTCCTTCATGGTTATGATAGAGTGGATAGGGATCGATATTTCGATATAACTGGCTCTAGAACTAGAGGTCATAGTTTAAAGCTTCGTAAGAAAACTTCTTTGCAGGATGTAAGGAAATACTTTTTCAGTGTAAGAGTAGTTGATAATTGGAATTGGCTAAGCGAGGAGGTAGTTAATGCTATCTCAATCCATAGTTTTAAGGACAGGTACGATAAGTATCACTAAGTCTAAAATGGAACCGATCAGGAGACGGGAAGATACGAGCTTTGGGCTCTTTCCCGTAAACACAATTAGGTAATCACAATTAGGTAATCACATACATACATACATACATACATACATACATACATACATACATACATACATACATACATACATACATACATATATATATATATATATATATATATATATATATATATATATATATATATATATATATATATATATATATATATATATATATATATATATATATATATATATATATATATATATATATATATATATATATATATATATATATATATATACATACATACATACATACATACATACATACATACATACATACATACATACATACATACATACATACATACATACATACATACATACATACATACATATATATATATATATATATATATATATATATATATATATATATATATATATATATATATATATATATATATATATATATATATCACCGTGGCTCAATCGGTAGCGTCTGCGACTTTGAGGTGTCAGGTAGAAGGTTCACGCCCCGTCAGGGTAGCAGTTACATCTGCCAAAACAAGTCCTTCGCAAGAAGGCAACCGTTCTCGCCCTTAGTAGAAAAGGGAGTCCGTGACGTAATACCGGAACAAAATATATATATATATATATATATATATATATATATATATATATATATATATATATATATATATATATATATATATATATATATATATATATATATATATATATATATATATATATATATATATATATATATATATATATATATATATATATATATATATATATATATATATATATATATATATATATATATATATATATATATATATATATATATATATATATATATATATATATATATATATATATATATATATATATATATATATATATATAAAACATGATAGATGGATAGATATACTAAATATAGTATAAAAAAAGTAAAAACTTTGGAGATTTGACAAAATATGCCGTATACTCATAATTTACTTGAAGCATTATTATATCTATGATTAGTAAGTTGGCCATGGCACCAGCCGCCCATTGAACGACTACGACTGAAGGTATTAGGATGCATCTAGGACTGGTCCAGACAGTTCCAGGTTGAGTCTTCCTTCAGAACGATTCTTTCCTCATGCCTACATCTACACTGAATATTCTGGCGTATTCATCACACATATCTTGCTATTCCATTACATTTGACAAGTCACAACATTCTGCACATCTGTCTCTTTTACTTTCTTTTTCCTCACATATGTTATTATTTATGGAAGGTTCACAACTAATGACCCCCAGTACCCGGCATAGTGGGGTGCGAAGAATCTCCGGGGATCCTGTTGACTCCACCATTGGCTTGAGGGCAGACACGCCTGGTGGTAGTAATGGTTCTGCTCTTAACCTTGCACCTCCCAATAGATCTGCTTCTTTCACTCTTCACTATTCTAACATTCGTGGGCTGAACTCTAATCTTTCATCTGTGGAACAGCACTTTGACACTTTCCTCCCTAACCTCTTCCTCCTATCTGAAACCCAGCTGTCTATACATGCTTCCACTGACCCATTCCAAACCTCTCACTATAATCTGTATACTTGTTTTCGTTCCAAAGGTGGGGTCTGTGCTTACTGCAACACTAACACTCCTACTGTGAGGTTCATGGACCTTGAATCTCCTGACTTTGATGTTCTCTGGCTAAAAATCTATTTCTCAACTACCACTACCTTCCTCTGCTTCTGCTACTGCTCTCCAAACTCCACCGAGTTTGTGTCTTTCTTTGAATATCTATCCTCTTGCAATGAGTCATTGCTATCTTCTCACCCACATGCCGAAGTTCTCTACATTGGAGACTTCAATGTACACCACAGTGAGTGGCTTCATTCTTCTCACACTGATGTGGGAGGATGCGAGGCCCTTGCTTTTTCTTTTTCTCACGATCTTGAGCAAATTATCAAACATCCTACTCGCGTTCCTGATCATCACGAACATGCTGCAAACACTCTTGACCTATTTTTTACTTCTAACCCTTCAAACTACTCTTATTCTGTGCTTTCCCCTCTTGGTAAATCTGACCACTCTATGATCTCAATCTCTTCCATTTTTGCTCCCCCACCACCAATCCCTCCTACTCAGCACCGCCTTTGGCACTTTGAGAGTACCCAACGTGAAAATTTGCGTATGTTTCTCTTTGACTTCCCATGGGATGACTACTGCTTTTGGACCCGCAACCCTGATCAGGTAGCTCTAAAAGTTGCCGAGATTATGACCGCGGGAATGGAGGCGTACATCCCCTCTTCTACAAAAACTTTCTCTCCCCCTAAACCTTGGTTTGACCGTGCCTGCTCCATTGCTATCCAGACTAGGATTCAGGCTCACCGATCTTACCTTGCCTCTCCTTCCGATTTAACTCGCTCTGTTTTTATTATAGCTAGGAATCACAGTACTGCTCAGATTCGAAGGTCTAAGGCTTCCTTTATAAGGAGGAAACTTGATGACCTTAACTCCTCCCCCACTGACAAATGCTTCTGGTCCTTATCCAAAAACCACTCCAAAAACTTCTGTAACTCAAGATTTCCCCCTCTCATTCGTTCTGATGATTCTATAGCTTGCTCTTCCAATGACAAAGCCACTCTATTTGGCTCTCATTTTTCTGCCAACTCTTCTATCAATGATTCCAGCGCACCTGTTCCTCAGTCTTTTCCCCTCTCTAACCCCATGCCCTCCCTTATCTTTTCTTCACACAAAGTTCATAAGGTTCTTCGCTCGCTAAAGACGAACAAGGCATCTGGTCCTGATGGTATCCCTGCAAGGTTCCTTAAGGAGTTTGCAGATGAACTGGCTCCCGTGCTTTGTCATCTTTTTCACCTCATTCTGTCAACTAGTATCGATCCTCCATCTTGGAAGCATGCTCTAGTTCAACCTGTTCCTAAGAAGGGTGACCGCTCTATTCCTTCTAACTACCGACCTATTGCCCTAACCTCCTCTATTGCTAAAGTTTTTGAAACTTTGCTCAATGCTCACTTCTTGAAACGCCTTGAATCCAACTCACTTATCTCCGATCACCAGTACGGCTTCCGCAAGGCAAGATCCACTGGAGATCTCCTGTCCTATCTTATGCATGTATGGTCTTCTTCTCTGAGGAAGTATGGGGAATCCTTTGTCGTCGCCCTTGATATCTCTAAGGCTTTTGACAGTCTAGCACAAGGCTCTGTTGGCCAAACTCCCTGCCTATGGCTTTACCCCTTCTTTCTATTCTCTGATTTCCAGTTTTTTTACTATATCTGTAGTTGTTGATGGCGTGACATCTAGCCCTTTTTCTGTTTTTACAGTGGTGTTCCACAGGGCTCTGTTTTTTCACCTACTCTCTTCCTTCTCTTCATCAATGATCTTCTAGAATCCCCATCTTCCTCTCTTCTTCATGCCTTTGCTGATGATTCTACCCTTCACTTTTCCTCTGCCTTTTCTTCACAACCTTCATGTGTTACTCGTAATCAATCTCGTATCACTCTTTCTTCTACTCTTAACCCCGATTTGCAGAGAGTATCTGAGTGGGGCACTCAAAAGCTAGTTAAATTCAATGCCTCCAAGACACAGTTTCTGGCTATCTCTTTATCTTCTTCTCCTCCTGATAACACTATTGTCTTCGAAGCTAATGAAATTTACCCTCTTAACTCTATCAACATATAAGGAATCCATATAGCCTCTAACTTGTCTTGGAGGAATCACATAATCCAAATTTCTAAATCTTCATCCAAAAAATTGGGGGTTTTGTTTCGTTTTCGTCATTACTTTTCCTCATTGCAGTTACTTAAAATTTACAAAGGTCTTATCCCTGCTTAGAATATTGCTCTCACATCTGGGGTGCTTCTTCCTTCACTTATCTTCTTGATAGGTTTGAATCTAAGGCAGTCAGACTCATTAATGATCCTTCTCTTACTTCTAACCTAGATTCTCTCTCTCTTCGCCTAAAGGTATCTTCGCTTTCTCTTTTCTATCGCTACTACTTCCATTGCTGCTCTGATGAGTTGGCGAGTTGCATCCCTCCTCCACTGCCGAGGCCGCATAACACTCGCCAAGCGGCCTCATCTCCCAGGTACTGTGTGGAGATTTGTAGCTCGCGGATTGGTCGGTGCAGCGACTGCTTCTTCCCATCTACCTCCAGACTCTGGAACTCTCTTCCTCCTTCTGTCTCTCCTAATTCTTATGACCTTTCATCCTTCAAAAAGCAGATCTATCATCATCTCAGAGCCTAGTCCTCCATATCTCTGGGTCCTCTGTAATTTGACTGTTTTTTTCTGTCTGTCGTTTTCCTTTGTGCAACATTACCTCATCTCTGCCTTGCCCTTAACCTTTTTCTTTTCCTTCGTCTTGGTATTTTCTCGTGGCCCGGCCTCTATTGATGAGGGCAGTTTCTGGCTGTCCCAGTGTCACTTTCTTATAAAAAAGAAAAAAAAATGCTTATAGATATTGTGAATATATATATATAATATATATATATATATATATATATATATATATATATATATATATATATATATATATAACTTGAAGGGGGCAAGGAACTGTGAACTGTGTTAATGGGGAACTGTGACTTGTAGGAATGGGAGCTTTGAGGTTCTAGAGAAGTGTGTTATTTTAATAAACAACTATGAAGAACTTGGAATATCTATTATCGCCTCGCATGCTGTAGCTCTGGCCTGGTATGATCAACAAAGATACCACAGTGGTGGCAGTGGTGGGATGATACCCTGCCTAAATTTTCATAGAAGACACTGGTGCTACGAGAAAAAGAATTGTGAATACAGAAGAAACAGATATAAATGCATCTCTGGTAGAAAAGATTCGTCGAGTGAAGAAACTTCTAGACGCTTACAAGCAAGTGACGCTGAGAGAGACCTCAGGCTCCGACCACGCTCACAGTATTGAGAGACCACAGCCAGTCCCACCTCTCCCCTGTCCCCGTATAGGCATGGTTCCATGCATTAAGAATTGTCCCATGCATTCTGACTCAGAAGAAACTTGGCTGAAATTTCGTTCACAAAGGCTGAGAAGAATCAGCTGGGAGAAAGATTCAGCGCACTCAATGTATTTCACTGTGCGCCGCACTGTGAATTGGTTCTGAGACTCAGCGCCCCTACCAGGAGTTATTTGTTGCTGAATTTGACTAAAGATGCCTGTGATAGTGAATCGATGATTTTATAAGAAATATAGACAACGTCAGAGAGATATTCAATGAGCACAGAAGAAAGGAAAACCCCCTCCTCCAGTGCCTGTGGCCGTGACGTCGTTCAAGCAGCATCCCAAAATAGCTAAGTACTTGTAATTTCTATCCAGTGAGTAATGGAACAAATATTAAAAGAAATTGAGGTCGGAGAAATCCGCCATTTTACTTTGTAGTTATGCTTTGACTCAGCCACCATGCATATAAAAGGGTGTATGGCTTTAGTAAATTAATAAAAGTAGAATTTCTGTACCCATTACTAACATGGATAATTTATACTAATAGCTATAAGAAGTTATGAACTCGATTTTTGTTATAATTTGTACAATATAGCGAGTAATTGCGTTTTAAGGTTGTTCCAAATATTTTTATTATTGCTTAAGTTAATTCTTAAACAGGCGAATGTATTGATTTTAAATTGAAAAAGATTTAATGCACGTGTAAAATCATTCTTATATTAATTTCTTAAAGCAAAAACTGACTGTTTACAAAGAGAATATAAATAGTAGTTTTTATATACTCCAAAATTTGTGTAAGAATTGTAGTGAGAGATATACTTGAATGCGCTTTTAAGGTTTTTCTTTTTTTCACGTGTGATTTCCAAGAAAGGAATGTGGGAATGACCGAGCGATCTCCCAACGTCGTTATTATAAAGTAATAATAATTGTACTGATTTTTTTATATTAAAATTCGTGTATTGCATATCCTTAGAAGAATAAGAAAATTATGTGATATTATTAAGATCTTTACTGTTTGATACAACGAGTTTTATTTTTGTCCATTTAGGCGTTATGCAGGCGGGAAAATCGAGTAGAGTAACTTATGGCGTGATAGGGGGATTAGGGTGTCGCCCAAACACACCACATTTGGGAAGTATAGGGAGGACCTGGGACCGGTGACACAGTCATGCGACCCCCAGGCCGACCGCGAATCTCACACACACACTCCTTCAGAGTGATGGAGAAGGGAACGTATGCGTGGTAAATAGAAAAATGGCCAGAAGGGGAGTCATACTGAGAGAAAGAGAGTGTGAGTTTTGAAAGTGGCGAGTGCAGGAGAGAATGGGTATGGCTGACCGGGGTTATCATGGGTTGGATGCTCTTGTTGGGGGAATCGCGGAAGAGTCCGTTAGGGAAGCAGGATGGGGATAGGGTCAGGGAGGACTCTTCCCCTGCGTCACCAAGTCTTAATGCCAACCATATGAGCGTAGTTTTAATGGGAGGTGATGTAGCTGTTGTGATATCTATTAAGAGATATTTTTGAGGCAACGTGATTTTCCACCAGCCCAGGTATGGTTGAGATGCAGATGTTATTTTAATTTTTTTTATGTCCCCTACTCCGCCAACGAGATTATTATTCGATTTTCGAAAATTCCAAGAGAGATTTTAAGTGATAAAGGATTCGAATCTATGAATGATTCTTTATTTTTTTTTTGTAGCTGCAGTATTTACATTGATTGTCCGAAAGAATATGCTAAATAGATAAAATAAAACTTTGAAGTTTTAGCCATGATCATGTTTGTCACAATTGTTTCAGCTTGGTCACGAAGATGGGAGTGTAAACTCACAAGAAAAGACTACAAGAATGTCAGACATCCATTTTCTGTATTTGAGAGATATGTAATCAATCCAGAAACCGAGGAGCCAGGGGAGGAACAGCGCCTACACGCAAAACTCCCCTCAAAAACTAGCCATTTGAAGTCCAAAAGACAGATATTGAGCAATGTTTTGGGTAGGAAAAGGAAAAAGAGTACATAAGAACATAAGAACATAAGAATAGAGGACACTGCAACATGCCTACTGGCACACACGAGGCAGCTCCATTTTTGAATTGTATTTTCAGCATGTCTAACCTATTCTATTCTACTCTACTTATTTATTCTGTTTTTCTTTTTATGATTTTTCTAATAAGCACTAACCTATTCATACCCACCCTACCTCTGTCATATGTCTATCTAATCTACAT
>JAXCGZ010017028.1:0-50000 GCA_037179515.1 Halocaridina rubra
GTGAATATTAGTACCAGACGGGTACAAGGTAAGAATGGACAAGCGGTGATTCCTTTATCTTAATTTATTCTAGAGTACAACACATTTGACGCCTCAATGCCCCCCCTCTTATGACTATCACAATCTATGATCTATTCGTGCCCCGGGCAAAGTTCTAACTAACTGTGTCTGCCCTGGGGGTTCTTGAAATACCCCAGGGGCAGGGCGTGGCTTGACATCCAATCCTGCCAATGAACTCAAGTGACATCCAGTCCTGCAAATCAATGCCAGGTTCGAAGTGGAGTCCCTCCTATTTTGGGGAGGAGCTATTTCAACAAGCCAATAGAACGGAAAAGTTCCAGGTCAGAGCGTGGCTACTGGGTATCTCTCCAGGGCATGTACATACGTTCGGGTCAAATGTTTGTGTTTCTTGTGGTTTAGAAAATGGCTAACTTCTTGGCCTTTCCCATCCTCTTCAGGTACTCGATGCCAGATGCTAAGTCTCATGGGTCCGGTCATATATCTCCTTGACACTTTCTACAAACATTGGCCGTACCGCAGAAAACAATTGGGAGAGTATTCTATTTCACCCTTGACTTCAAGCCTCTCACGTTTCTCTTCACGACTTGTGGTGTTTTCGAGGACCGAGAGTCCCTTATCTTTTAGGCCTCTTGGGGGTGCATGGCGCCGGAGGTTAGTTCCAGGTGTCTAGCCATAAATCTTGGTGGTCCCAAGGGAAAACATGGCCTGCACCCAAAACTCAATAAAAGTGAGGGCATGTAATAAAATATCTGTGCCCTCGACCGTTACCCCTCAAGATTTGTTACAAGTTTCAGATTCTGGCTTCAGCACGATTTCTATCATGCGACAAGGGTTTTAGTGAATTTTAGTGATTCTTAGAGATTTTAGATTATTATATATTTATATTAACTTCTATTGATTTTTGGTGTTTTTCGTGGATTTTTAGATATTTTTGGATTTTTTTGGATTTTTCATGGATTTTTAGTTATTTTTATTGATTTTAAGAGATTTTTAAGGATTTTCTTTTATGGAGTTTTAGATATTTTTTGAATTGTTAGGAAATTTGAAGGATATTTAGGGATTTCTCGGGATTTTTTAGAGATTTTTAAGGATTTTTAGGACTTTTAATGGAATGTATGGGATTTTTCAGGATTTTTAATGATTTTTACATATTTTTTATGGAATTGTTATGAATTTTTAGTGATTTCTTGAGTTTTTAGGGATTTTTTGCTATTTTTATTAATTGTTTGCAATTTTTAGGTATTTTTAGAGATTTTTAGGGATTTTTTATTGATTGAGATTACTAGGGATTTTTAGTGAATTTTAGGGAAATTATAGAGTTTTTAGGAATGTTTTGTATATTGAGGGATTTTTCTAGGCTAAATTAAGTTATGTTAGGTTAAAGGTTAGCTTAGCTTGGGTTAGGTTAGGTGAAGTAGTTTTTATTTTTTAGGTATTTTTTAGGTATTTTTTAGGGATTTTCATGGATTTTTTAGGCATTCATATTGTTATTTGGTAATATCTCAATTTTTTAGAGATTTTCATGGATTTTTTTTTTGAATTTTTATTTATTTATAGGGATTTTAAGTAATTTTTAGAGATGTTTATGGATATTTTAAGGATTTCTATGAATTATTAATGAATTTTTATGTACATTTGGGGATTTTTTGAAATTTTAATTGATTTGTAGGAATTTTTCAGTGGAATTTTATTGATTTTTAGGGATTTTTAGAGATTTTAAAAGATTTTTTTTAATTTTAATGAATTTTTAGGAGTTTTTAAGGATTTTTTAAAAAAATTAGGGATTTGTAGGGATTTTTGGAGATTTTTATTGATTTTTTTTAAGAATTTTAATGGATTTTTAGGGATTTGCATGGAATTTTACATAATTTTGGTATTTTTTTATGAATTTTTAGGGATATTAAGGATTTTTTAAAGATTTTTTTTAGAAATTTTTATTGATTTTTAGTCATTTTTAAGGATTTTTAGAAAAAATTAGGGATTTTTAATGATTTATAGGGATCTTTAAGGAGTTTTAGAAAATATTAAAAAATAATAAAAGTCACAAAAAAATCCTAAAAATTCAAAAATAACTAAATATCCACACAAATTCTTTAATAAAATAGCTAAAAATTATTAAAAATCCTGATAAATCCCATAAAATGCATTACAAGCCCTAACCTAACCCAACCTAACTTAACCTAACCTAACCTAACCTAACCTAACCCAACCTAACCTAACCAAACTTAACCTAACCCAACCTAACCCAACCTAACCTAACCTAACCCAACCTAACCCATCCTAACCTAACCTAACCTAACCTAACCTAACTAACCTAACCTAATCTAACCCAAGCTAACCCAACCTAACCTAGCTTAACCTAACCTAACATAACCTAACCCAACCCAACCTAACCTAACCTAACCTAACCCAACCCAACCTAACCTAACCTAACCTAACCTAGCCTAGCCTAGCCTAACCTAACCCAGCCTAAACCAACCTAACCTAACCTAACCTAACCTAACCCAACCTAACCTAACCTAACCTAACCTAACCTAACCCAACCAAACCTAACCTAACCTAACCCAACCTAACCTAACCTAACCTAACCCAACCTAACCCAACCCAACCTAACCTAACCTAACCCAACCTAACCTAACCTAACCTAACCTAACCTAACCCAACCTAACTTAACCTAACCTAACCCAACATAACCTAACCAAACCCAACCTAACCTAACCTTACCTAACCTAACCTAACCCACCTAACCTAACCTAACCTAACCTAACCTAACCTAACTAAACCTTCCTAACCTAACCTAATGTAACCTAACCTAACCCAACCCAACCTAACCTAACCCAACCTAACCTAACCTAACCCAACCTAACCTAACCTAACCTAACATAACCTAACCTAACGTAACCTAACCTAACCCAACCTACCCAACCTAACCTAACCCAACCTAACCTAACCCAACCCAAACCTAGCCTAACCCAACCTAACCTAACCTAACCAAACCTAACCTAACCACACCTAACCTAACCTAACCTAACCTAACCTAACCAACCTAACCCAACCTAACCTAACCTAACCTAACCCAACCCAACCTAACCTAACCTAACCTAACCTAACCCAACCTAACCTAACCTAACCTAACCAAACTAAAGTAACCTAACCTTACCCAAGTTAACCCAACCCAACCTAACCTAACTCAACCTAACCTAACCTAACCTAGAGATTTTTAAGGATTTTTAGGACTTTTAATGAATTTTATGGGATTATTCAAATTTTTTTATGAATTTTAGGTACTTTTTAGGGAATTTTTATGGATTTTTTGTGATTTTTGGAGTTTTTAGGGATTTTTTGTAATTTTTTATATTTTTGTTTGTAATTTTTAGGTATTTTTAGATATTTTTACGGATTTTTTGGGATTTTTATTGATTATTCGAGATTTTTAGGGATTTTTAGTGAATTTTAAAGATTTTTTGAGATCTTAGGGATTTTTAGGGAATTTTTAGTTTTTAGGAATATTTTGGATATTGAGGGATTTTTCTTTGTTAGATTAGGTTAGGTTAGGTTAAAGGTTAGGTTAGGTTAAGTTAGGTTAGGTTAGGTTAAGTAGCTTTTATTTTTTAGGTATTGTTTAAGTAATTTTTAGTTATTTTTAGGGATTTTATTAGGAATTTCTATGGATATTTGATAATATCTAAAGATTTTTAGAGATTGTTATGGATTTTTTTCAAATCATTATTTATTTGTAGTGGCTTAAAGTAATTTTTAAAGATGTTTATGGATTTTTTAGGGATTTCTATGTATTATTAATGAATTTTCATGGATTTTTGGGAATTTTTAGAATATTTGTTGATTTGTAGTGATTTTTCAGGGGAATTTTAAGGATTTTTTTTAGAGATTTTTAAGGATATTTTAGAACTTTTTTGAATTCTTAGGATTTTTTTAGGATTTTTTGAAAATTTTAGGGATTTTTAGCAATTTTTAGGGATTTTTAAGGATTTTAATGTATTTTTAATTTTTTTTTTAGCAATTTATATGGATTTTTAATGAGTTTTAGGGATTTTTAGAGATTTTTAAAGATTTGTATGGACTTTTAAGGATTTTTAGATTGTTTTAGGGTTTTAGTGAATTTTAGTGATTCTTAGAGATTTTAGATTATTATATATTTATCTTAATTTCTATTGATTTTTGGTGGTTTTCATGGATTTTTAGATTTTTTTTGGATCTTTTTGGATTTTATGCGGATTTTTAGTTATTTTTATTGATTTTAAGAGATTTTGAGAGATTTTCTTTTATGGAGTTTTAGATATTTTTTGAAGTGTTAGGAAATTTACAGGATTTTTAGGGATTTCTAGGGATTTTTAGAGATTTTTAAGGATTTTTGGGACTTTTAATGGAATGTATAGGATTTTTCAGGATTTTTAATGATTTTTAGATATTTTTTAGAGAATTTTTATGGATTTTTAGTGATTTCTTGAGTTTTTAGTCATTTTTTTGCTATTTTTATTAATTGTTTGTAATTTTTAAGTATCTTTAGAGATTTTTAGGGATTTTTTTTTATTGATTGTTCGAGATTACCAGTGATTTTTAGTGAATTTTAGGAAATTTTAGAGTTTTTAGGAATGTTTTGTATATTGAGGGATTTTTCTAGGCTAAATGAAGTTATTTTAGGTTAAAGGTTAGCTTAGGTTAAGTTAGGTTAGGTGAAGTAGTTTTTATCTATTAGGTATTTTTTAGATATTTTCATGATTTTTTTAGGAAATTCTATTGATATTGGTAATATCTAAATATTTTTAGAGATTTTTATGGATTCTATTTGAATTTTTATTTATTTATAGGGATTTTAAGTAATTTTTAGAGATGTTTATGGATATTTTAAGGATTTCTATGGATTATTAATGAATTTTTATGGATATTTGGTGATTTTTTTGAAATTTTAATTGATTTGCAGGGATTTTTCAGTGGAATTTTATGGATTTTTAGGGTTTTTAGAGATTTTTAAGGATTTTTTTGAATTTTAATGAATTTTTAGGAGTTTTTAAGGATTTTTTGAAAATTTTAGGGATTTGTAGGGATTTTTGGAGGTTTTTATTGATTTTTTAAGAATTTTAATGGATTTTTAGGGATTTGCATGGAATTTTACATATTTTTGGTATTTTGTTTATGAATTTTTAGTTATATTAAGGATTTTTTAAAGATTTGTTTTTAGAGAATTTTTTGAAATTTTAATTGATTTGCAGGGATTTTTCAGTGGAATTTTATGGATTTTTAGGGTTTTTAGAGATTTTTAAGGATTTTTTTGAATTTTAATGAATTTTTAGGAGTTTTTAAGGATTTTTTGAAAATTTTAGGGATTTGTAGGGATTTTTGGAGGTTTTTATTGATTTTTTAAGAATTTTAATGGATTTTTAGGGATTTGCATGGAATTTTACATATTTTTGGTATTTTGTTTATGAATTTTTAGTTATATTAAGGAATTTTTAAAGATTTTTTTTAGAAATTTTTATTGATTTTTAGTAATTTTTAAGTTTTTTTTAGAAAATTTATGGATTTTTAATGATTTATAGGGATTTTTAAGGAGTTTTAGAAAATATTAAAAAAATTAATAAAAGTCACAAAAAAATTCAAAAAAATTCAAAAAAATCACTAAAAATCCATACAAATTCTTTAAAAAATAGCTAAAAATTATTAAAAGTCCCGAAAAATCCCATAAAATGCATTAAAAGCCCTAACCTAACCTAACCCAACCCAACCTAACCTAACCCAACCTAACCTAACCTAACCTAACCCAACCAAACCTAACCTAACCCAACCTAACCTAACCTAACCTAACCCAACCCAACCTAAACTAACCTAACCTAACCTAGCCTAGCCTAGCCTAACCTAACCCAACCTAACCTAACCTAACCTAACCTAACCCAACCTAACCTAACCTAACCTAACCTAACCTAACCCAAGCTAACCTAACCTAACCTAACCTAGCCTAGCCTAGCCTAACCTAACCTAACCTAACCTAACCTAACCTAACCCAACCTAACCCAACCCAACCTCACCTAACCTAACCTAACCTAACCCAACCTAACCTAACCTAACCTAACCCAACCTAACCTAACCCAACCTAACCTAACCCAACCTAACCTAACCTAACCTAACCTAACCTAACCCACCTAACCTAACCTAACCTAACCTAACGTAGCCTAGCCTAGCCTAACCTAACCCAACCTAAGCCAACCTAACCAAACCTAACCTAACCTAACCCAACCTAACCTAACCTAACCTAACCCAACCTAACCCAACCTAACCTAACCTACCTAAGCTAACCTAACCTAACCCAACCTAACCCAACCCAACCTAACCTAACCTAGCCCAAACTAACCTAACCTAACCTAACCTAACCTAACCTAACCCAACCTAACCTAACCTAAACTAACCTAACCAAACCCAATTTAACCTAACCTTACCTAACCTAACCTAACCCACCTAACCTAACCTAACCTAACCTAACCTAACCTAAGCTAACTTAACCTTCTTAACCTAACCTAATGTAACCTAACCTAACCCAGCCCAACCTAACCTAACCCAACCTAACCTAACCTAACCCAACCTAACCTAACCTAACATAACATAACCTAACCTTGTCGTATGACTTCTGTCATGCTGAAGCCAGCCCGCCATGCTGAAGCCAGAATCTGAAACTTGTAACAGCTCTTGAGGGGTAACGGTTAGTCGAGGCCACTGATATTCTATTACATGCCCTCACTTTTATTGAGTTTTTGTGCCGCCCATGTGTTCCCTTGGGACCACCAAGAGTTGTGGCTAGGCACCTGGAACTAACCGCTGGCGCCATGCACCCCCCCCCCCAAGAAGCCTACAGGATAAGGGACCCTCGGTCCTCGAAAACACCACAAGTCGTGAAGAGAAACATGTGAGGCTAGGGTGAAATAGAATACTCTCCCCACTTGTTTTCTGCGGTGCGGCCGGTGTTTGTAGAGGGCGTCAAGGAGATATGTGACCGGACCCCTGAGGCTTGGCATCCGACATGGAGTACCTGAGGGTGGGAAAGGCCGAGAGTTAGCCCTTTCCTAAACCGCACGAAAACATGAACTTGTGTTTCGTAAGCAGGTACACGCCCAGGAGAAATGCCCAATAACTCCTCCCCGGAAGTAGGTGGGATTCCACTTTGAACCTGGCGCTGATTAGCTGGACTAGATCTGACTGATTTCATTGGAGAATTGGATGTTAAGCCACGCCCTGCCCCTGGGGGTATTTAAAGAGCCACCCAGGGCAGAGACAGTTAGTTAGAACATTGCCAGGGGCACGAATAGATCATAGATTGTGATAGTCATAGGGTGGGGGCATAGGGGCATTGAGGCGTCGGAAGTGTTGTACTCTAGAATAATTATAAGTAAAGGAACTACTGCCTGTCCATTCTTACCTTGTACCCATCAGGTACCAATATTGATAACCTAATAAACCACGCTACCATAATTATAAATATATATACGTAGGAGGAAAAGCCCTACGTCAGTGGTGTCATTAGATGGGATAAACAAAACCAATACGTCAGTGGTGACGCTCGGTGAGATAATAATTAAAGCAATACGACAGTGGTGACAAGCGGTGAGATCACCCAGTCATCTTACAAAGTGTGAGTTCAAGTGGAAGTCCAAAACTCATACGTCAGTGGTGGCAGTGCGGTACGATCATCACGCCTGGAATACATACAAAGAGACTCTCATATCAGAAGAAACCGGTGCAAAGAAAAGAAAATAAGAATGGCAAAAGCAGAAATCCAACATCTCCCAATTCAAGAAATGAGTGACGAGGCCAAACACCGGAGAATTCTCGAACTGGAGGAGCAAGTGCGGCGCCTACAAGCACGCGCCGACGCCGCTCCGTCGAGAAGGAACTTGGCCGACGCCGACAGTGAAACCGACGCCTCAAACATCGACGAACAGCTGGCCGCTCCGAACCCCGTGGTGACACAGGGAACGCAGCAGGCCCAGCCCCCACCCTGTGCCCTGGTTGTAAAGACGCCTCGAGTTAAAAATTTACTTTCATACCTCGACGGCGCAAATGTAAAAGACCGCGAATGTCCGTCCATAATTCCTGCGACCGACTTCCTGAAATACTTGGGTCTGCGGATGAGAAGTGACGAGTGGTCAAATAGAAAATATTATAAAACTTTGAAGGAACTATTTCTAAGATATTTCTTAGTAAGCCGAAGTGTGACCGGAGCATTGAGTGAAAATGCCCATTACAAGAGGTATAAGTTGCCGGATCCGACCAAGAAGACGGCGATTCGACGATTTTACTCGAAGAAAAGAAGGAGAACCCTCTCCTTCCTTGCCTTCTGCCATGAAGTTCTCCAGGACCACCTCCTTAAAATAGCTAAGTACTTGTGATCTGTATCCAGTGAGTAATGGGACAATTAGTAAAAGAAATTGAGGTCGGTGGACGCCGCCATTTTATCTTGTAGTTATGCTTTGACTCAGCCAACCCGCTTATAAGGGGTGTGGCGCTTAATAAGTTGATAAAAGTAGAATTTCTGTACCCATTACTAACATGGATAATTTGTACTAATAGCTATAAGCAGTAATAAACTCCGTTTTTTGTTATAATTTGAGTAATGTAAAGAAATTTCGTTGGAAGTGCGTTCCATTTATTTGTATTAATGCTTAGATTGAATTTTAAGAACGCGAATGTATCGATTTTTAATTGAAAAATTTAATGCACGTGAAATCACTATTACAGTCTATTAATTTCTAAAGCGTAAGAATTATAGTGAGAAATATACGTGCATCTGCTTTTCAGAGTTTCATAGACCACGTGTGGTTTTCGAGAAAGGAATGCGGAAGTGACCATTCGATCTCCCAACCTCGTTATTGTAAATCCGTAGTAATTGTACTGATCCTTGATATTTTAAAGTACGTGTAGAATCATTGTTATATTAATTTCTTAAAGCGTAAGAAATTGAGTGTTAAGATTGCGCCTGTTTTCAAGGTTCTTTCTTTTTTTTCTTTTTTTTATCCGCGGGAGTAATGTTTTAGCGAGAGAAAGACATAAACGACAGATCGTTCTTTTTGTGTTATGATGATGGGGAATTAATATTACGATACGTGTGTGGCATGTTCTTTTTGAAGAATAAGAAATTTTCGTGATATTAGTTAGAGATGAGTTTTTTTTAATTTCACGCTATGCAGGTGAAAGTAAGAGTAAATTAGAGTAGTTTATGCTGTCCTAGAATAGGGAAGGTTTTTCAGTGTCACCCAAACGTAGCTTCAAGGGAGTAGAATGTTTGTTTGTTCGTTAGAATGGGACTTAGGACTGGTGAGGAAGTCTGTGACCGCACGGCTCAGCCGAGATTTCACCTTTACTCTTCTTCAGAGAGACCGGGAAAGGAAAACCAACATGTTGTAAATAAAAGGGACTTTCACTGACAGAAAGGAGATGATTGACTTGAAAGTGATATAGCGAATGTGATAGCGAGTGAGTATGAATGACTGGGGGTATAATGGGAGGGTTGCTCTAGGGGGTGAAATCGCGGAAAAGCACCGTTAAGAAGCATGATTGGGGAGTCTGCGAGGATCGTTCCCCTGCTCCGCCAGGTCCTTCTGCATGCCATATCAGAGTGTATTTATGGGAGGTGATGCGCTATTGCAATATCTAGTGAGGGATATGGATGAGAAGGTAATTCTCCACCTGCCCAGATATGGTTGAAATGCCGAGTTTGTTTTATTTTTGTTTTGTCCCCTACTCCGCCATTGAGATTATTATTCGATTTCCGAGAGATTCCAAGATAGATGTTACGTGATAAAGGACGTGAATCTATGAATGATTCTTTATTTTCTTTGCTAGCTGCAGTATATACATTATTTGTCTGAAGAGATATGTTAGATTGATAAAGTAAAACTTTGCGAGTTTTAGCCATGATAATGTTTTATCAAAATTATTTCGGCTTGGTCATAAAGAAAGAGTGAGAGCTGACACGAAATGACAACAAGAATGTTACACAGCTGTATCCCGTATTTGAGAGAGCAGATATAAGTCAAATTCGAGATAGTAAAAGAAGATATATTTTATGTTTGAATTGCTTATGTACAACTCCGTACGAGATTTTGAAGTTTAAGCAAAATGCATTCCTTACTGTTGATAATGAAATATACTTTTGTTTTTATTATTGCATACACAGAGATAGACTTTTTATATTCTTAGATACCCGTTTTTGTTATAGTTCTTTTTGTATTGAAGAAATCTTTAAAATCTCACTTAAAGGATTCTGAGAAGATTATCTAGAGATAACCATGGTTAATCCCTAGCATTTTCATGAATTTTAGATTACAATTGAGATAATTAAAGATAATTGAGATTATTAGAGATTATATGCTGAGTTTTAAAGTTAAAATTAATGACACTTAAGTCCTTTTTAAGAAGTTGTTAAGAAAAGGATATTTGTACTTTTGTTGATAGTAGTAGGGATAGTGTCACATATGATTTTAATCAGAGTGGGTGCGCTCCAACTCAACCCTCTGATTTATAGCAAGAAAAGGATTGTCATTATAGACAAGGATGTGTATGCCGTTACAGTAAAGTCCTTATCAAGATTAAACAGAAAGGAATGGATTTATGCTTCGACAGTTCTGCAGTTGTACACTAAGTTCTTTTTGCTTTTGTTTTGTTAATGAGGGAATGAGAATAGCCGCTGACAATAAACATAAGACTCTATCGATAGTCATTGCTAACGTTTGTTCGCGTTCATTTGTTTATTTATTTTATTATTAGAGATACTCTGCGACAATTTTTTTATTTTCAGTACAAGTAGAAGACAGAAGCCATCTCAGCTGACTTGTGAGTGAAAACCGCAACGTATTTCACGGTCACTCTCTCTCTCTCTCTCTCTCTCTCTCTCGCTCTCTCTCTCTCTCTCTCTCTCCTACCTTTCACTCGACTCTGAGCCTGACAGAGGCTCCGTTCAATGCTAAAAGAACGTTGCTGTCTTTGATTTTTTGTGTGTGTTTTTTTCCAGCGAAGCTAGGCGATAATTGTGCCTACATTTCATTGCAGTTGATAGATTGTTGCATGCTGTTATTGCATAAATACTGATAAGACATCGGTAGTACCGCCATTTGCATAAATATTTTTGCCACATGTCGCAACTGTTTAGAGAATAGATAGAACTCCCATTGACAAATTGTGGAGCCAGCAAGTTGCCACTTATGCTATATATATATATATATATATATATATATATATATACATTGATTATGACAGCAGGAATTTGAATATTAAAGGAGACTGTGTTAGAATAAGCATCACTATGAAATATAAGTATAGAACTCTGTTCTTACTTCTGAATATCAGTCTCCATTGTATATATATTGATATTTTTGATTTAGTATATTTATTTTTATTGTTTATTATTCTTATTTTTAGATCGTGATTATTAGTAATGTTAAGATGTTGACTGATATTGTTGCTATCTCTCCATGGCCTGTTGCTAATTATTATTTTTGAAAGGAAATCAGCAGTAACTTGATGATTTGTATCTTTTATCTGAATTCATACTTGATGTTACTGTAGCCACCGCTAATAAGAATGTTTCTTTAGTGGCTTTTCTCAGCATTTAATGATTATTCTTTTTGACATTTATAGTAGAGTAATGCTATGTAGCAGTTGCTAAGTCCTAAGTATCTTGGAATAATAATCTAGTTGTGTAGACACATACCTTCCATTACCACCCTATTCCTAGGCAGCCCCGACCTGCAAGTTCTAAAAGTCTTTAGATTTTGTCCGTCAGACAAGTCCCTAATGCCCATTGAATAGAGATTGCAATCACTTGCAGTTGCAGGGGAGGCAAAGTATAGCCTCGATTACCAACGTATGGCCATTGTTGGTACCCTGAAGTCATAGGGAACCTTTCTTACAACTGTAGTAGTGACATAGGTTCAAACTTTCATCCCGCGTTCTACTTCGAAGGTACGTGTGAGAGGACCGTACAGGAAGAGTAACGCTGTGACGTTGCAGGTCTCCTGCGTGGTGGTCTTAGTCAAGATCGGCCGAGGGCTTTTTTGGTGGATGTTCACCCTTGAGGGTGAGCGGACTTTCCACTTGTGTCCCGCGGGACGAGGAAGCCGGGCTGGAAGGATTAGCGGGATGGGCCCCAGTCCTTGTCCTTTTTGTTTTGCCTAACCGAGTAACGGAGATATGGCAACAAACCTGGGCCTGCAGCGAGGACGGCGGGGGATGTGAAAGCGAAAGAATCCCCGTGGGAAACCGGGGAATCGCACCTAGCAAGAATTCATGAGCAAGAGACAGAGAAAGTAAAAGTCGTCCTAGACAGAGAAAGTAAAAGTCGTCCTAGACAGAGAAAGTAAAAGTCGTCCTAGACAGAGAAAGTAAAAGTCGTCCTAGACAGAGAAAACGAAAGTCGTCCTAGACAGAGAAATTAAAAGTCGTCCTAGACAGAGAAAGTAAAAGTCGTCCTATCCATTGGTCTCTGAATAGTAATATAATATGAAAGTAAAACATGTTTTGTTTCAGGAGTAGTTTTTAAGGCTTAATTTTAAGACAAATCAATGCCCCTAATAATGATAGGAATAGAATTTATGAAGGTAAGGTCTCTTATAGAAATTACTGTTGATGTTATAGTCTATTGCATTTTACATGTTTATACATGCTAATACTCTACTTAATTGTTTGCTAATGTTCTAAATGAGTCATAATCCTACTGTAATTAACCCAATTTTGTCTTTTAAAGAAACGAGAGAAGTAGATGAATTAATGTTTTGATTTAAACTGACCTTTTGATCTTAATTAATGTTTAATATTAGTTTCACACTGGAATTATGTTGCTTAAATATAAGAATATGTTTGTATTTCAGATTTCCAACAATGAAATAGACCCTGCATGCTCTAGTTGTCTGTAAAGGTACTCTCTATATGTTATGTTTGTGTAATTTGTATAGGAATTCTTAGAAAGTAGCTTAAATAATTCGGCCCCATTTCTATTGTAAACTAATGTTAGCTAGGATATGTCCAAGAGCTCCCGGAAAACTAGTCCATGCTTCGACTGAAATAAGAGATATTTCAGTTTTGGTTGGGAGGGATGTCGTATGACTTCTGTCATGCTGAAGCCAGCCCGCCATGCTGAAGCCAGAATCTGAAACTTGTAACAGCTCTTGAGGGGTAACGGTTAGTCGAGGCCACTGATATTCTATTACATGCCCTCACTTTTATTGAGTTTTTGTGCCGCCCATGTGTTCCCTTGGGACCACCAAGAGTTGTGGCTAGGCACCTGGAACTAACCGCTGGCGCCATGCACCCCCCCCCCCAAGAGGCCTACAGGATAAGGGACCCTCGGTCCTCGAAAACACCACAAGTCGTGAAGAGAAACATGTGAGGCTAGGGTGAAATAGAATACTCTCCCCACTTGTTTTCTGCGGTGCGGCCGGTGTTTGTAGAGGGCGTCAAGGAGATATGTGACCGGACCCCTGAGGCTTGGCATCCGACATGGAGTACCTGAGGGTGGGAAAGGCCGAGAGTTAGCCCTTTCCTAAACCGCACGAAAACATGAACTTGTGTTTCGTACGCAGGTACACGCCCAGGAGAAATGCCCAATAACTCCTCCCCGGAAGTAGGTGGGATTCCACTTTGAACCTGGCGCTGATTAGCTGGACTAGATCTGACTGATTTCATTGGAGAATTGGATGTTAAGCCACGCCCTGCCCCTGGGGGTATTTAAAGAGCCACCCAGGGCAGAGACAGTTAGTTAGAACATTGCCAGGGGCACGAATAGATCATAGATTGTGATAGTCATAGGGTGGGGGCATAGGGGCATTGAGGCGTCGGATGTGTTGTACTCTAGAATAAATATAAGTAAAGGAACTACTGCTTGTCCATTCTTACCTTGTACCCATCAGGTACCAATATTGATAACCTAATAAACCACGCTACCATAATTATAAATATATATACGTAGGAGGAAAAGCCCTACGTCAGTGGTGTCATTAGATGGGATAAACAAAACCAATACGTCAGTGGTGACGCTCGGTGAGATAATAATTAAAGCAATACGACAGTGGTGACAAGCGGTGAGATCACCCAGTCATCTTACAAAGTGTGAGTTCAAGTGGAAGTCCAAAACTCATACGTCAACCTAACATAACCTAACCTAACCCAACCTACCCAACCTAACCTAACCTAACCAAACCTAATCCAACCCAAACCTAACCTAACCTAACCCAACCTAACCTAACCTAACCCAACCTAACCTAACCTAACCTAACCTAACCAACCTAACCCAACCTAACCTAACCTAACCCAACCCAACCTAACCTAACCTAACCTAACCTAACCTAACCCAACCTAACCTAACCTAAACTAACCAAACTAGCCTAACCTAACCTTACACAAGCCAACCCAACCCAACTTAACCTAACTCAACCTAACCTAACCTAACCTAGAGATTTTTAAGGATTTTTAGGAATTTTAATGGATTTTATGGGATTATTCAAAATTTTTAATGAATTTTAGGTATTTTTTAGGGAATTTTTATGGATTTTTTTGTGATTTTTGGATTTTTTTGTGATTTTTTTGTGATTTTTAATATTTGTTTGTAATTTTTAGGTATTTTTAGATATTTTTGCAGATTTTTGGGGATTTTTATTGATTATTCGAGATTTTTAGGGATTTTTAGTGAATTTTAGGTTTTTTTTGAGATTTTAGGGAATTTTAGGGAATTTTTAATTTTTAGGAATGTTTTGGATATTGAGGGATTTTTCTTGGTTAGATTAGGTTAGGTTAGGTTAAAGGTTAGGTTAGGTTAGGTTTGGTTAGGTTAGGTTAGGCTAAGTAGTTTTTATTTTTTAGGTATTGCTTAAGTAATTTTTAGGTATTTTTAGGGATTTTATTAGGAATTTCTATGGATATTTGATAATATCTAAAGATTTTTAGAGATTGTTATGGATTTTTTTCAAATCATTATTTATTTGTAGTGGTTTAAAGTAATTTTTAAAGATGTTTATCGATTTTTTAGGGATTTCTATGTATTATTAATGAATTTTCATGGATTATTAGGAATTTTTGGAATATTTGTTGATTTGTAGGGATTTTTCAGGGGAATTTTAAGGATTTTTTTAGAGATTTTTAAGGATTTTTTTGAATTTTTTGAATTTTTAGGATTTTTTAGCATTTTTTGAAAATTTTAGGGATTTTTAGCGATTTTTAGTTATTTTTAAGGATTTTAATGTATTTTTAAGAATTTTTAGCAATTTATAGGGATTTTTAATGAGTTTTAGGGATTTTTAGACATTTTTAGAGATTTGTATGGACTTTTAAGTATTTTTAGATTGTTTTAGGGTTTTAGTGAATTTTAGTGATTCTTAGAGATTTTAGATTATTATATATTTATATTAAATTCTATTGATTTTTGGTGTTTTTCATGGATTTTTTTATTTTTTTTTATTTTTTGGGGCTTTTCATGGATTTTTAGTTATTTTTATTGATTTTAAGAGATTTTGAGGGATTTTCTTTTATGGAGTTTTAGATATTTTTTGAATTGTTAAGAAATTTAAAGGATCTTTAGGGATTTCTAGGGATTTTTAGAGATTTTTAAGGATTTGTAGGACTTTTAATGGAATGTATAGGATTTTTCAGGATTTTTAATGATTTTTAGATATTTTTTAGAGAATTTTTATGGATTTTTAGTGATTTCTTGAATTTTTAGTGATTTTTTGCTATTTTTATTAATTGTTTGTAATTTTTAGGGATTTTTAGAGATTTTTAGGGATATTTTTTATTGATTGTTCGAGATTACCAGTGATTTTTAGTGAATTTTAGGGAAATTTTAGAGTTTTTATGAATGTTTTGTATATTGAGGGATTTTTCTAGGCTAAATTAAGTTAGGTTAGGTTAAAGGTTAGCTTAGGTTAGGTTAGGTTAGGTGAAGTAGTTTTTATTTTTTAGGTATTTTTTAGGTATTTTTTAGGTATTTTCATGAATTTTTTTAGGAATTTCTATTGATATTGGTAATATCTAAATATTTTTAGAGATTTTTATGGATTCTATTTGAATTTCTATTTATTTATAGGGATTTTAAGTAATTTTTAGAGATGTTTATGGATATTTTAAGGATTTCTATGGATTATTAATGAATTCTTATGGATATTTGGTGATTTTTTGAAATTTTAATTGATTTGTAGGGATTTTTCAGTGGAATTTTATGGATTTTTAGGGTTTTTAGAGATTTTTAAGGATTTTTTTTGAATTTTAATGAATTTTTAGGAGTTTTTAAGGATTTTTTGAAAATTTTAGGGATTTGTAGGGATTTTTGGAGGTTTTATTGATTTTTTAAGAATTTTATTGGATTTTTAGGGATTTGCATGGAATTTTACAGATTTTTGGTATTTTGTTTATGAATTTTTAGTTACATTAAGGATTTTTTAAAGATTTTTTTAGAAATTTTTATTGATTTTTAGTAATTTTTAAGGATTTTTAGAAAATTTATGGATTTTTAATGATTTATAGGAATTTTTAAGGAGTTTTAGAAAATATTAAAAAAAATAATAAAAGTCACAAAAAATTCAAAAAAAATCAAAAAATCACTAAAAATCCATACAAATTCTTTAAAAAATAGCTAAAAATTATTAAAAGTCCTGAAAAATCCCATAAAATGCATTAAAAGCCCTAACATAACCTAACCCAACCCAACCTAACCTAACCCAACCTAACCTAACCTAACCTAACCCAACCAAACCTAACCTAACCCAACCTAACCTAACCTAACCTAACCCAACCCAACATAAACTAACCTAGCCTAACCTAGCCTAGCCTAGCCTAACCTAACCCAACCTAACCTAACCTAACCTAACCTAACCTAACCTAACCTAACCTAACCCAACCTAACCTAACCTAACCTAACCTAACCTAA
Organism: Halocaridina rubra; assembly: GCA_037179515.1. Taxonomy (NCBI): domain Eukaryota; kingdom Metazoa; phylum Arthropoda; class Malacostraca; order Decapoda; family Atyidae; genus Halocaridina; species Halocaridina rubra. The sequence continues at coordinate 16,940 of JAXCGZ010017028.1, forward strand.
CTCAACCTAACCCAACCCAACCTCACCTAACCTAACCTAACTCAACCTAACCCAACCCAACCTAACCTAACCTAATCTAACCTAACCTAACCAAACCTAACCTAACTCAACCTAACCCAACCCAACCTAACCTAACCTAATCTAACCTAACCTAATCCAACCTAACCTAACCCAACCTAACCTAACCCAACCTAACCTAACCTAACCTAACCTAACCCACCTAACCTAACCTAACCTAACCTAACCTTCCTAACCTAATCTAACCTAACCTAACCCAACCCAACCTAACCTAACCCAACCTAACCTAACCTAACCCAACCTAACCTAACCTAACCTAACCTAACTGAACCTAACGTAACCAAACCTAACCCAACCTAACCCAACCTAACCTAACCCAACCTAACCTAACCCAACCCAAACCTAACCTAACCTAACCTAACCTAACCTAACCTAACCCAACCTAACCTAACCACACCTAACCTAACCTAACCAACCTAACCTAACCTAACCTAACCTAACCCAACCTAACCTAACCTAACCCAACCCAACCTAACCCAACCTAACCTAACCTAACCTAACCTAACCTAACCTAACCTAACCTAACCAAACTAACCTAACCTAACCTAACCCAACCTAACCCAACCCAACCTAACCTAACCCAACCTAACCTAACCTAGCCTAGAGATTTTTAATAATTTTCAGAACTTTTAATGGAGTTTACGGGATTATTCAAAAATTTTAATGAATTTTAGGTATTTTTAGGGAATTTTTATGGATTTTTCGTGATTTTTGGAGTTTTTAGGGATTTTTTGTGATTTTTAATATTTGTTTGTAATTTTTAGGTATTTTTAGATATTTTTACGGATTTTTTGGGATTTTTATTGATTGTTCGAGATTTTTAGGGATTTTTAGTGAATTTTAGGGATTTTTTGAGATTTTAGGGATTTTTACAGAATTTTTAGTTTTTAGGAATGTTTTGGATATTGAGGGATTTTTCTTGTTTAGATTAGGTTATGTTAGGTTAAAGGTTAGCTTAGGTTAGGTTAGATTAGGTTAGGTTAAGTAGTTTTTATTTTTTTGGAATTGTTTAAGTAATTTTTGGGTATTTTTAGGGATTTTATTAGGAATTTCTATGGATATTTGATAATATCTAAAGATTTTTAGATTGTTATGGATTTTTTTTCAAATCATTATTTATTTGTAGTGGTTTAAAGTAATTTTTAGAGATGTTTATCAATTTTTTAGGGATTTCTATGTATTATTAATGAATTTTCATGGAATTTTGGGAATTTTTAGAATATTTTTGATTTGTAGGGATTTTTCAGGGGAATTTTATGGATTTTTTAAGATTTTTAAGGAAATTTTTGAATTTTTATGAACTTTTAGGATTTTTTAAGGATTTTTTGAAAATTTTAGGGATTTTTAGAGATTTTTCGGGATGTTTAAGGATTTTAATGTATTTTTAAGAATTTTTAGCAATTTATAGGGATTTTTAATGAGTTTTAGGGATTTTTAGAGATTTTTAAAGATTTGTATGGACTTTTAAGGATTTTTAGATTGTTTTAGGGTTTTAGTGAATTTTAGTGATTCTTAGAGATTTTAGATTATTATATATTTATATTAATTTCTACAGATTTTTAGTGTTTTTCATGGATTTTTAGAATTTTTTGGATTTTTTTGGATTTTTCATGGATTTTTAGTTATTTTTATTGATTTTAAGAGATTTTGAGGGATTTTCTTTTATGGAGTTTTAGATATTTTTTGAATTGTTTGGAAATTTTAAGGATTTTTAGGGATTTCTAGGGTTTTTTAGAGATTTTTTAAGGATTTTTAGGACTTTTAATGGAATGTAGGGATTTTTCAGGATTTGTAATGATTTTTAGATATTTTTCAAGGAATTTTTATGAATTTTTAGTGATTTCTTGAGTTTTTAGTGATTTTTTGCGATTTTTATTAATTGTTTGTAATTTTTAGGTATTTTTAGAGATTTTTTGGGATTTTTTATTGATTGTTCGAGATTACTAGGGATTTTTAGTGAATTTTAGGGAAATTTTGGTTTTTAGGAATGTTTTGTATATTGAGGGCTTTTTCTAGGCTAAATTAAGTTAGGTTAGGTTAATGGTTAGCTTAGGTTAGGTTAGGTTAGGTGAAGTAGTTTTTATTTTTTAGGTATTTTTTAGGTATTTTTTAGGGATTTTCATGGATTTTTTAGGAATTTCTATTGATATTTGGTAATATCTAAATATTTTTATTTATTTTTATGGATTTTTTTGAATTTTTATTTATTTATAGGGATTTTAAGTAATTTTTAGAGATGATTATGGATATTTTAAGGATTTCTATGGATTATTAATGAATTTTTATGGATATTTGGGGATTTTTTTATATTTTTATTGATTTGTAGAGATTTTTCAGTGGAATTTTATGGATTTTTAGGGATTTTTTGAGATTTTTAAGGATTTTTTTGAATTTTAAAGAATTTTTAGGAGTTTTTAAGGATTTTTTGAAAATTTTAGGGATTTGTTGGGATTTTTGGAGATTTTTATTGATTTTTTAAAGAATTTTAATGGATTTTTAGGGATTTGCATGGAATTTTACATATTTTTGGTATTTTTAATGAATTTTTAGGGATATTAAGGATTTTTTAAAGATTTTTTTTTGAAATTTTTATTGATTTTTAGTAATTTTCAAGGATTTTTAGAAAAAATTAGGGATTTTTAATGATTTATAGGGATCTTTAAGGAGTTTTAGAAAATATTAAAAAAAATTAATGAAAGTAACAAAAAATTCCTAAAAATTCAAAAAATCACTAAAAATCCATACAAATTCTTTAGAAAATAGCTAAAAAATATTAAAAATCCTGAAAAATCCCAAAAAGTGCATTAAATGCCCTAACCTAAACTAAAATAACCTAACCTAGCCTATCCTAACCTAACATAACCTAACCTAACCCAACCTAACCTAACCACACCAAACCTAACCTAACCTAACCTAACCCAACCCAACCAACCCAACCTAACCTAACAAAACCTAACCTAACCTAACCTAACCCAACCCAACCCAACCTAACCTAACCTAACCTAACATAGCCTAGCCTAACCAAACCTAACCTAACCTAACCTAACCTAACCTAACCCAACCTAACCTAACCTAACCTAACCTAACCTAACCTAACCCAACCTAACCTAACCTAACCCAACCTAACCTAACCTAACCTAAAATAAACCAACCTAACTTAACCTAACCTAACCTACCCTTACCCAACCTAACCTAACTTAACTAACCTAACCTAACCTAAACTAACCTAACCTAACCTAACCTAAAAGAACCCAACCCAACCCAACCTAACCCAACATAACCTAACCTAACCTAACCTAACCCAACCTAACCTAACCTAACCTAACCTAACCTAACCAAACCCAACCTAATGTAACCTAACCTAACCTAACCTAGCCTTGCTTAGCCTACCCTAACCCAACCTCAGCAACCTAACCCAACCCAACCTAACCTAACCCAAACTAACCTAACCTAAGCCTAACCCAACCCAACCTAACCTAACCTAACCTAACCTAGCCTAGCCTAGCCTAACCTAACCCAACCTAACCTAACCTAACCCAACCTAACCTAACCTAACCTAACCCAATGTAATCAAACCTAACCTAACCTAACCTAACCTACATAACCTAACCTAACCTAACCCAACCTAACCCAACCCAACCTAACCTAACCTAACCTAACCCAACCTAACCTATCCTAGCCTAACCTAACCTAACCCAACCTAACCTAACACAACCTAACCTAACCTAACCTAACCTATCCTAACTAAACCCACCTAACATAACCTAACCTAACCTAACCTTTCTAACCTAACCTAACCTAACCCAACCCAACCTAACCTAACCCAACCTAACCTAACCTAACCCAACCAAACCAAACCTACCCTAATGTAACCGAACCTAACCTAACCCAACCTAACCCAACCTAACGTAACCCAACCTAACCTAACCACACCTAACCTAACCTAACCCAACCTAACCTAATTTAACCTAACCTAACCCAACCCAAAAAAAACAAACCTACCCTAACCTAGCCTAGCCTAACCCAACCTAACCTAACCTAACCTAACCTAACCTAACCTAACCTAACCTAACCCAACCTAACCTAACCTACCTAAACTAACCTAACCTAACCCAACCTAACCCAACCCAACCTAACCTAACCTAACCTAACCTAACCCAACCTAACCTAACCTAGCCTTACCTAACCTAACCTAACCCAAACTAACCTAACCCAACCTAACTTAACCTAACCTAATGTAACCTAACCTAACCTAACCTAAGCCACCTAACCTAACCTAACCTAACCTAACCTAACTTAACCTTCCTAACCTAACCTAACCAAACCTAATCTAACCCAACCCAACCTAACCTAACCCAACCTAACCTAACCTAACTCAACCTAAACCTAACCTAACCTAACATAACCTAACCTAACCTAACCTAACCTAACCCAACCTAACCTAACCTAACCTAACCTAACCTAACCTAACCCAACCCAAACCTAACCTAACCTAACCTAACCTAACCCAACCTAACCTAACCACACCTAACCTAACCTAACCCAACCTAACCTAACCTAACCTAACCTAACCAACCTAACCCAACCTAACCTAACCCAACCTAACCTAGCCTAACCTAACCTAACCTAACCTAACTCAACCTAACCTAACTTAACCTAACCAAACTAACCTAACCTAACCTAACCCAACCCAAACCAACCCAACCTAACCTAATTCAACATAACCTAACTTAATTTAGAGATTTTTAATTATTTTTAGGACTTTTAATGGATTTTATGGGATTATTCAATATTTTTAATGAATTTTAGGTATTTTTTAGGGAATTTTTATGGATTTTTCGTGATTTTTGGAGTTTTTAGGGATTTTTTGGGATTTTAAATATTTGTTTGTAGTTTTTAGGTATTTTTAGATATTTTTACGGATTTTTTGGGATTTTTATTGATTATTCGAGATTTTTAGGGATTTTTTGTGAATTTTAGGTTTTTTTTGAGATTTTAGGGATTTTTAGAGAATTTTAGTTTTTAGGAATGTTTTGGATATTGAGGGATTTTTCTTGGTTAAATTAGGTTAGGTTAGGTTAAAGCTTAGCTTAGGTTAGGTTAGGTTAGGTTAGGTTAAGTAGTTTTTATTTTTTAGGTATTGTTTAAGTAATTTTTAGGTATTTTTAGGGATTTTATTAGGAATTTCTATGGATATTTGATAATATCTAAAGATTTTTAGAGATTGTTATGGATTTTTTTCAATTTATTATTTATTTGTAGTGGCTTAAAGTAATTTTTAAAGATGTTTATGGATTTTTTAGGGATTTCTATGTATTATTAATGAATTTTCATGGATTTTTGGGAGTTTTTGGAATATTTGTTGATTTATTGATTTTAGGAATCTTTAGAGATTTTTAAGGATTTTTGGATTTTTAATGAATTTTTAGGAGTTTTTAAGGATTTTTTTGTAAATTTTAGGGATTTGTAGGGTTTTTTGAGATTTTTATTGATTTTTTAAGAATTTTAATGGATTTTTAGGGATTTGCATGGAATTTTACAGATTTTTGGTATTTTGTTTATGAATTTTTAGGGATATTAAGGATTTTTTAAAGATTTTTTTTTTAGAATTTTTTATTGATTTTTAGTAATTTTTAAGGATTTTTAGAAAAACTTATGGATTTTTAAGGATTTATAGGGATTTTTAAGGAGTTTTAGAAAATATTAAAAAAATTAATAAGTCACAAAAAATTCCAAAAAATTCAAAAAAAAAAATCACTAAAAATCCATACAAATTCTTTAAAAAATAGCTAAAAATTATTAAAAGTCCTGAAAAATCCCATAAAATGCATTAAAAGCCCTAACCTAACCTAACCCAACAAAACCTAACCTAACCCAACCTAACCTAACCTAACCTAACCCAACCAAACCTAACCTAACCCAACCTAACCAAACCTGACCAAACCCAACCCAACCTAACCTAACTTAACCTAACCTATCCTAGCCTAGCCTGACCTAACCCAACCTAACGTAACCTAACCTAACCTAACCTAACCTAACCTACCTAACCTAACCTAACCTAACCCAACCTAACCTAACCTAACCTAACCTACCTAACCTAACCTAACCTAACCCAACCTAACCTAACCTAACCTAACCTAACCTATCCTAACCCAACCTAACCCAACCCAACCTCACCTAACCTAACCTAACCTAACCTAACCCAACCTAACCTAACCTAACCCAACCTAACCTAACCCAACCTAACCTAACCTAACCCAACCTAACCTAATTTAACCTAACCTAACCTAACCTAACCTAACATAGCCTAGACTAGCCTAACCTAACCCAACCTAAACCAACCTAACCAAACCTAACCTAACCTAACCCAACCTAACCTAACCTAACCTAATCCAACCTAACCCAACCTAAACTAACCTACCTAACCTAACCTAACCTAACCCAACCTAACCCATCCCAACCTAACCTAACCTAACCCAACCTAACCTAACCTAACCTAACCTAACCTAACCTAACCCAACCTAACCTAACCTAACCTAACCTAACCAAACCCAACTTAACCTAACCTTACCTAACCTAACCTAACCCACCTAACCTAACCTAACCTAACCTAACCTAACCTAACTTAACCTTCTTTACCTAGCCTAATGTAACCTAACCTAACCCAGCCCAACCTAACCTAACCCAACCTAACCTAACCTAACCCAACCTAACCTAACCTAACCTAACATAACCTAACCTAATGTAACCTAACCTAACCCAACCTACCCAACCTAACCTAACCTAACCAAACCTAACCCAACCCAAACCTAACCTAACCAAACCCAACCTAACCTAACCTAACCCAACCTAACCTAACCCAACCTAACCTAACCTAACCTAACCTAACCAACCTACCCCAACCTAACCTAACCTAACCCAACCCAACCTAACCTAACCTAACCTAACCTAACCTAACCTAACCCAACCTAACCTAACCTAAACTAACCAAACTAACCTAACCTAACCTTACCCAAGCCAACCCAACCCAACTTAACCTAACTCAACCTAACCTAACCTAACCTAGAGATTTTTAATGATTTTTAGGAATTTTAATGGATTTTATGGGATTATTAAAAATTTTTAATTAATTTTAGGTATTTTTAGGGAATTTTTATGGATTTTTTGTGATTTTTGGATTTTTTGTGATTTTTTGTGATTTTTAATATTTGTTTGTAATTTTTAGGTATTTATAGATATTTTTACTGATTTTTGGCGATTTTTATTGATTATTCGAGATTTTTAGGGATTTTTTGTGAATTTTAGTTTTTTTTTGAGATTTTAGGGATTTTTAGGGAATTTTTAGTTTTTAGGAATGTTTTGGATATTGAGGGATTTTTCTTGGTTAGATTAGGTTAGGTTATGTTAAAGGTTAGGTTAGGTTAGGTTAGGTTAGGTTAAGTAGTTTTTATTTTTTAGGTATTGTTTAAGTAATTTTTAGGTATTTTTAGGGATTTTATTAGGAATTTCTATGGATATTTGATAATATCTAAAGATTTTTAGAGATTGTTATGGATTTTTTCAAATCATTATTTATTTGTAGTGGTTTAAAGTAATTTTTAAAGATGTTTATGGATTTTTTAGGGATTTCTATGTATTATTAATGAATTTTCATGGATTATTAGGAATTTTTGGAATATTTGTTGATTTGTAGGGATTTTTCAGGGGAATTTTAAGGATTTTTTTTAGAGATTTTTAAGGATTTTTTTGAATTTTTTGAATTTTTAGGATTTTTTAGAATTTTTTGAAAATTTTAGGGATTTTTAGCGATTTTTAGGGATTTTTAAGGATTTTAATGTATTTTTAAGAATTTTTAGCAATTTATAGGGATTTTTAATGAGTTTTAGGGATTTTTAGACATTTTTAGAGATTTGTATGGACTTTTAAGGATTTTTAGATTGTTTTAGGGTTTTATTGAATTTTAGTGATTCTTAGAGATTTTAGATTATTATATATTTATATTAATTTCTATTGATTTTTGGTGTTTTTCATGGATTTTTAGATTTTTTTGGATTTTTTTGGATTTTTCATGGATTTTTAGTTATTTTTATTGATTTTAAAAGATTTTGAGGGATTTTCTTTTATGGAGTTTTAGATATTTTTTGAATTGTTAAGAAATTTAAAGGATTTTTAGGGATTTCTAGGGATTTTTTGAGATTTTTAAGGATTTGTAGGACTTTTAATAGAATGTATAGGATTTTTCAGGATTTTTAATGATTTTTAGATATTTTTTAGTGAATTTTTATGGATTTTTAGTGATTTCTTGAGTTTTTAGTGATTTTTTGCTATTTTTATTAATTGTTTGTAATTTTTAGGGATTTTTAGAGATTTTTAGGGATTTTTTTTATTGATTGTTCGAGATTACCAGGGATTTTTAGTGAATTTTAGGGAAATTTTAGAGTTTTTATGAATGTTTTGTATATTGAGGGATTTTTCTAGGCTAAATTAAGTTAGGTTAGGTTAAAGGTTAGCTTAGGTTAGGTTAGGTTAGGTGAAGTAGTTTTTAATTTTTAGGTATTTTTTAGGTATTTTTTAGGTATTTTCATGAATTTTTTAGGAATTTCTATTGAATGAATTCTTATGGATATTTGGTGATTTTTTGAAATTTTAATTGATTTGTAGAGATTTTTCTGTGGAATTTTATGGATTTTTAGGGTTTTTAGAGATTTTTAAGGATTTTTTTGAATTTTAATGAATTTTTAGGAGTTTTTAAGGATTTTTTGAAAATTTTAGGGATTTGTAGGGATTTTTGGAGGTTTTTATTGATTTTTTAAGAATTTTATTGGATTTTTAGGGATTTGCATGGAATTTTACAGATTTTTGGTATTTTGTTTATGAATTTTTAGTTATATTAAGGATTTTTTAAAGATTTTTTTAGAAATTTTTATTGATTTTTAGTAATTTTTAAGGATTTTTAGAAAATTTATGGATTTTTAATGATTTATAGGGATTTTTAAGGAGTTTTAGAAAATATTAAAAAAATTAATAAAAGTCACAAAAAATTCCAAAAAATTCAAAGAAATCACTAAAAATCCATACAAATTCTTTAAAAAATAGCTAAAAATTATTAAAAGTCCTGAAAAATCCCATAAAATGCATTAAAAGCCCTAACCTAACATAACCCAACCCAACCTACCCTAACCCAACCTAACCTAACCTAACCCAACCAAACCTAACCTAACCCAACCTAACCTAACCTAACCTAACCCAACCCAACCTAAACTAACCTAACCTAACCTAGCCTAGCCTAGCCTAACCTAACCCAACCTAACCTAACCTAACCTAACCTAACCCAACCTAACCTAACCTAACCTAACCTAACCTAACCTAACCTAATCCAACCTAACCCAACCCAACCTCACTTAACCTAACCTAACCTAACCCAACCTAACCTAACCTAATCTAACCTAACCTAACCTAACCTAACCTAACCCAACCTAACCTAACCCAACCAAACCTAACCTAACCTAACCTAACCTAACCTAACCCACCTAACCTAACCTAACCTAACCTAACCTAACCTTCCTAACCTAATCTAACCTAACCTAACCCAACCCAACCTAACCTAACCCAACCCAACCTAACCTAACCCAACCTAACCTAACCTAACCTAACGTAACTGAACGTAACATAACCAAACCTAACCCAACCTAACCCAACCTAACCTAACCCAACCTAACCTAACCCAACCCAAACCTAACCTAACCTAACCTAACCTAACCTACCCTAACCCAACCTAATCTAACCACACCTAACCTAACCTAACCAACCTAACCTAACCTAACCTAACCTAACCCAACCTAACCTAACCTAACCCAACCCAACCTAACCCAACCTAACCTAACCTATCCTAACCTAACCTAACCTAACCTAACCTAACCTAACCAAACTAACCTAACCTAACCTAACCCAACCTAACCCAACCCAACCTAACCTAACCCAACCTAACCAAACCTAGCCTAGAGATTTTTAGTAATTTTTCAGAACTTTTAATGGAGTCTATGGGATTATTCAAAATTTTTAATGAATTTTAGGTATTTTTAGGGAATTTTTATGGATTTTTCGTGATTTTTGGAGTTTTTAGGGATTTTTTTGTGATTTTTAATATTTGTTTTTTAATTTTTAGGTATTTTTAGATATTTTTACGGATTTTTTGGGATTTTTATTGATTGTTCGAGATTTTTAGGGATGTTTAGTGAATTTTAGGGATTTTTTGAAATTTTAGGGATTATTACGGAATTTTTAGTTTTTAGGAATGTTTTGGATATTGAGGGATTTTTCTTGTTTAGATTAGGTTATGTTAGGTTAAAGGTTAGCTTAGGTTAGGTTAGATTAGGTTAGGTTAAGTAGTTTTTATTTTCTTGGAATTGTTTAAGTAATTTTTGGGTATTTTTAGGGATTTTATTAGGAATTTCTATGGATATTTGATAATATCTAAAGATTTTTAGATTGTTATGGATTTTTTTTCAAATCATTATTTATTTGTAGTGGTTTAAAGTAATTTTTAAAGATGTTTATCGATTTTTTAGGGATTTCTATGTATTATTAATGAATTTTCATGGATTTTTGGGAATTTTTAGAATATTTGTTGATTTGTAGGGATTTTTCAGGGGAATTTTATGGATTTTTAGAGATTTTTAAGGAAATTTTTGAATTTTTATGAACTTTTAAGATTTTTTAAGGATTTTTTGAAAATTTTAGGGATTTTTATAGATTTTTCGGGATGTTTAAGGATTTTAATGTATTTTTAAGAATTTTTAGCAATTTATAGGGATTTTTAATGAGTTTTAGGGATTTTTAGAGATTTTTAAAGATTTGTATGGACTTTTAAGGATTTTTAGATTGTTTTAGGGTTTTAGTGAATTTTAGTGATTCTTAGAGATTTTAGATTATTATATATTTATATTAATTTCTACAGATTTTTGGTGCTTTTCATGGATTTTTAGAATTTTTTGGATTTTTTTGGATTTTTCATGGATTTTTAGTTTTTTTCATTGATTTTAAGAGATTTTCAGGGATTTTCTTTTATGGAGTTTTAGGTATTTTTTGAATTGTTAGGAAATTTTAAGGATTTTTAGGGATTTCTAGGGATTTTTAGAGATTTTTTAAGGATTTTTAGGACTTTTAATGGAATGTAGGGATTTTTCAGGATTTGTAATGATTTTTAGATATTTTTTAAGGAATTTTTATGAATTTTAAGTGATTTCTTGAGTTTTTAGTGATTTTTTGCGATTTTTATTAATTGTTTGTAATTTTTAGGTATTTTTAGAGATTTTTTGGGATTTTTTATTGATTGTTCGAGATTACTGGGGATTTTTAGTGAATTTTAGGGAAATTTTGGTTTTTAGGAATGTTTTGTATATTGAGGGCTTTTTCTAGGCTAAATTAAGTTAGGTTAGGTTAATGGTTAGCTTAGCTTAGGTTAGGTTAGGTGAAGTAGTTTTTATTTTTTAGGTATTTTTTAGGTATTTTTAGTGATTTTCATGGATTTTTTAGGAATTTCTATTGATATTTGGTAATATCTAAATATTTTTATTTATTTTTATGGATTTTTTTGAATTTTTATTTATTTATAGGGATTTTAAGTAATTTTTAGAGATGATTATGGATATTTTAAGGATTTCTATGGATTATTAATGAATTTTTATGGATATTTGGGGATTTTTTGATATTTTTATTGATTTGTAGAGATTTTTCAGTGGAATTTTATGGATTTTTAGGGATTTTTGAGATTTTTAAGGATTTTTTTTGAATTTTAAAGATTTTTTAGGAGTTTTTAAGGATTTTTTGAAAATTTTAGGGATTTGTTGGGATTTTTGGAGATTTTTATTGATTTTTTAAATAATTTTAATGGATTTTTAGGGATTTGCATGGAATTTTAAAGATTTTTTGTATTTTTAATGAATTTTTAGGGGTATTAAGGATTTTTTAAAGATTTTTTTTGAAATTTTTATTGATTTTTAGTAATTTTCAAGGATTTTTAGAAAAATTTAGGGATTTTTAATGATTTATAGGGATCTTTAAGGAGTTTTAGAAAATATTAAAAAAAATAATGAAATTAACAAAAAATTCCTAAAAATTCAAAAAATCACTAAAAATCCATACAAATTCTTTAAAAAATAGCTAAAAAATATTAAAAATACTGAAAAATCACAAAAAGTGCATTAAATGCCCTAACCTAACCTAAAATAACCTAATCTAACCTATCCTAACCTAACATAATCTAACCTAACCCAACCTAACCTAACCACACCTAACCTAACCTAACCTAACCTAACCCAACCCAACCAACCCAACCTAACCTAACAAAACCTAACCTAACCTAACCTAACCCAACCCAACCTATCCTAACCTAACCTAACATAGCCTAGCCTAACCAAACCTAACCTAACCTAACCTAACCTAACCTAACCCAACCTAACCTAACCTAAGCTAACCTAACATAACCCAAGCTAACCTAACCTAACCTAACTTAACCCAACCTAACCTAACCTAACCTAACCTAACCCAACCTAACCCAACATAACCTAACCTAACCTAACCTAACCTAACATAACCTAACCTAACCCAACCTAACCCAACCTAACCTGACTAACCTAACCTAACCTAACCCAACCTAACCCAACCTAACCTAACCTAACCCAAACTAACCTAACCTAACCTAACCCAACCTAACCTAACCTAACCTAACTAAACCCACCTAACCTACCCTAATCTAACCCAACCTAACCTAACCTTCCTAAACTAACCTAACCTAACCTAACCAAACCCAACCTAACCTAACCCAACCTAACCTAACCCAACCTAACGTAACCTAACATAACCTAACCTAACCTAACCAAACCCAACCTAACCTAACCTAACCTAACCTAACCTAACCCAACCCAAACCTAATCTAACCTAACCTAACCAAACCAAACCCAACCCAACCTAACCTAACCTAACCTAACCTAACCCAACCCAACACAACCCAACCTAACCTAACCTAACCCAACCTAACCTAACCTAACCCAACATAAACCAACCTAACTTAACCTAACCTAACCTAACCTTACCCAACCTAACCTAACTTAACTAACCTAACCTAACCTAAACTAACCTAACCTAACCTAACCTAACCAAACCCAACCCAACCCAACCTAACCCAACATAACCTAACCTAACCTAACCTAACCCAACCTAACCTAACCTAACCTAACCTAACCTAACCCAACCCAACCTAATGTAACCTAACCTAACCTAACCTCTCCTAGCTTAGCCTACCCTAACCCAACCTAACCAACCTAACCCAACCCAACCTAACCTAACCCAAACTAACCTAACCTAAGCCTAACCCAACCCAACCTAACCTAACCTAACCTAACCTAGCCTAGCCTAGCCTAACCTAACCCAACCTAACCTAACCTAACCCAACCTAACCTAACCTAATCTAACCTAACCTAATCAAACCTAACCTAACCTAACCTACATAACCTAACCTAACCTAACCCAACCTAACCCAACCCAACCTAACCTAACATAACCTAACCTAACCTAACCTAACCCAACCTAACCTATCCTAGCCTAACCTAACCTAACCCAACCTAACCTAACCCAACCTAACCTAACCTAACCTAACCTATCCTAACCAAACCCACCTAACATAACCTAACCTAACCTAACCTTTCTAACCTAACCTAACCTAACCCAACCCAACCTAACCTAACCCAACCTAACCTAACCTAACCCAACCAAACCAAACCTACCCTAATGTAACCGAACCTAACCTAACCCAACCTAACCCAACCTAACCCAACCTAACGTAACCCAACCTATCCTAACCACGCCTAACCTAACCTAACCCAACCTAACCTAACCTAACCTAACCTAACCCAACCCAACCTAACCTAACCTACCCTAACCTAGCCTAGCCTAGCCTAACCTAACCCAACCTAACCCAACCTAACCTAAGCTAACCTAACCTAACCTAACCTAACCTAACCCAACCCAACCTAACCCAACCTAACCTAACCTACCTAACCTAACTTAACCTAACCCAACCTAACCCAACCTAACCCAACCCAACCTAACCTAACCTAACCTAACCCAACCTAACATAACCTAACCTAACCTAACCCAAACTAACCTAACCCAACCTAACTTAACCTAACCTAACCTAACCTAACCTAACCTAACCTAAACTACCTAACCTAACCAAACCTAACCTAACCTAACTTAACCTTCCTAACCTAACCTAACCTAACCTAATCAAACCCAACCTAACCTAACCTAACCCAACCTAACCTAACCTAACCCAACCTAACCTAACCTAACCTAACCTAACATAACCTAACATAACCTAACCTAACCCAACCTAACCTAACCTAACCTAACCTAACCTAACCCAACCCAACCCAAACCTAACCTAACCTAACCTAACCTAACCCAACCTAACCTAACCACACCTAACCTAACCTAACCCAACCTAACCTAACCTAACCTAACCTAACCAACCTAACCCAACCTAACCTAACCCAACCTAACCTAACCTAACCTAACCTAACCTAACCTAACTCAACCTAACCTAACCTAACCTAACCAAACTAACCTAACCTAACCTAACCCAACCCAAACCAACCCAACCTAACCTAATTCAACCTAACCTAACTTAAATTAGAGATTTTTAATTATTTTTAGGACTTTTAATGGATTTTATGTGATTATTCAATATTTTTAATGAATTTTAGGTATTTTTTAGGGAATTTTTATGGATTTTTCGTGATTTTTGGAGTTTTTAGGGATTTTTTGGGATTTTTAATATTTGTTTGTAATTTTTAGGTATTTTTAGATATTTTTACGGATTTTTTGGGATTTTTATTGATTATTCGAGATTTTTAGGGATTTTTTGTGAATTTTAGTTTTTTTTTGAGATTTTAGGGATTTTTGAGGAATTTTTAGTTTTTAGGAATGTTTTGGATATTGAGGGATTTTTCTTGGTTAAATTAGGTTAGGTTAGGTTGAAGGTTAGCTTAGGTTAGGTTAGGTTAGGTTAGGTTAAGTAGTTTTTATTTTTTAGGTATTGTTTAAGTAATTTTTAGGTATTTTTAGGGATTTTATTAGGAATTTCTATGGATATTTGATAATATCTAAAGATTTTTGGAGATTGTTATGGATTTTTTTCAATTTATTATTTATTTGTAGTGGTTTAAAGTAATTTTTAAAGATGTTTATGGATTTTTTAGGGATTTCTATGTATTATTAATGAATTTTCATGGATTTTTGGGAATTTTTGGAATATTTGTTGATTTGCAGGGATTTTCAGGGGAATTTTATGGATTTTTAGAGATTTTTAAGGATTTTTTTAAATTTTTATGAATTTTTAGGATTTTTTAAGAATTTTTTGAAAATTTTAGGGATTCTTAGCGATTTTTAGGGATTTTTAAGAATTTTAATGTATTTTTAAGAATTTTTAGCAATTTATAGGGATTTTTGATGAGTTTTAGGGATCTTTAGAGATTTTTAGAGATTTGTATGGACTTTTAAGGATTTTTAGATTGTTTTAGGGTTTTAGTGAATTTTAGTGATTCTTAGAGATTTTAGATTATTATATATTTATATTAATTTCTATTGATTTTTGGTGTTTTTCGTTTATTTTTAGATTTTTTTGGATTTTTTTTGGATTTTTCATGGATTTTTAGTTATTTTTATTGAATTTAAGAGATTTTTAGGGATTTTCTTTTATGGAGTTTTAGATATTTTTTTAATTGTTAGGAAATTTGAAGGATTTTTAGGGATTTCTAGGGATTTTTAGAGATTTTTTAAGGATTTTTAGGACTTTTAATGGAATGTATGGGATTTTTCAGGATTTTTAATGATTTTTAGATATTTTTTAAGGAATTTTTATGGATTTTTAGTGATTTCTTGAGTTTTTAGTGATTTTTTTGCGATTTTTATTAATTGTTTGTAATTTTTAGGTATTTTTAGAGATATTTAGGGATCGTTTATTGATTGTTCGAGATTACTAGGGATTTTTACTGAATTTTAGGAAATTTTTAGAGTTTTTAGGAATGTTTTGTATATTGAGGGATTTTTCTAGGCTAAATTAAGTTAGGTTAGGTTAATGGTTAGCTTAGCTTAGGTTAGCTTAGGTGAAGTAGTTTTTATTTTTTATGTATTTTTTAGGTAATTTTTAGGGATTTTCATGGATTTTTTAGGAATTTCTATTGATATTTGGTAATATCTAAATATTTTTATTTATTTTTATGGATTTTTTTGAATTTTTATTTATTTATAGGGATTTTAAGTAATTTTTAGAGATGATTATGGATATTTTAAGGATTTTTAGAGATTTGCATGGACTTTTAAGGATTTTTGGATTGTTTTAGGGTTTTAGTGAATTTTAGTGATTCTTTGAGATTTTAGATTATTATATATTTATATTAATTTCTATTGATTTTTGGTGTTTTTCATTTATTTTTAGATTTTTTTGGATTTTTTTGGATTTTTCATGGATTTTTAGTTATTTTTATTGAATTTAAGAGATTTTTAGGGATTTTCTTTTATGGAGTTTTAGATATTTTTTTAATTGTTAGGAAATTTGAAGGATTTTTAGGGATTTCTAGGGATTTTTAGAGATTTTTTAAGGATTTTTAGGACTTTTAATGGAATGTATGGGATTTTTCAGGATTTTTAATGATTTTTAGATATTTTTTAAGGAATTTTTATGGATTTTTAGTGATTTCTTGAGTTTTTAGTGATTTTTTGCGATTTTTATTAATTGTTTGTAATTTTTAGGTATTTTTAGAGATATTTAGGGATCGTTTATTGATTGTTCGAGATTACTAGGGATTTTTACTGAATTTTAGGAAATTTTTAGAGTTTTTAGGAATGTTTTGTATATTGAGGGATTTTTCTAGGCTAAATTAAGTTAGGTTAGGTTAATGGTTAGCTTAGCTTAGGTTAGCTTAGGTGAAGTAGTTTTTATTTTTTAGGTATTTTTTAGGTATTTTTTAGGGATTTTCATGGATTTTTTAGGAATTTCTATTGATATTTGGTAATATCTAAATATTTTTATTTATTTTTATGGATTTTTTTTGAATTTTTATTTATTTATAGGGATTTTAAGTAATTTTTAGAGATGATTTTGGATATTTTAAGGATTTCTATGGATTATTAATGAATTTTTATGGATATTTGGGGATTTATTGAAATTTTTATTGATTTGTAGAGATTTTTTAGTGGAATTTTATGGATTTTTATGGATTTTTAGAGATTTTTAAGGATTTTTTTTTAATTTTAATGAATTTTTAGGAGTCTTTAAGGATTTTTTTTTTAAATTTTAGGGATTTGTTGGGATTTTTGGAGATTTTTATTGATTTTTTAAGAATTTTAATGGATTATTAGGGATTTGCATGGAATTTTACAGATTTTTATTATTTTTTATGAATTTTTAGGGATATTAAGGATTTTTTAAAGATTTTTTTTAGAAATTTTTATTGATTTTTAGTAATTTTCAAGGATTTTTAGAAAATTTATGGATTTTAATGATTTATAGGGATCTTTAAAGAGTTTAGAAATATAAAAAAAAATAATAAAAGTAACAAAAATTAATAAAAATTCAAAAAGTCACTAAAAATCCATACAAATTCTTTAAAAATGGCTAAAAATTATTAAAAATCCTGAAAAATCCCATAAAATGCATTAAATGCCCTAACCTAACCAAACCTAACCTAACCTAACCTATCCTAACCTAACATAACCTAACCTAACCCAACCTAACCTAACCACACCTAACCTAACCTAACCTAACCCAACCCAACCAACCCAACCTAACCTAACCCAACCTAACCTAACCTAACCTAACCCAACCTAACCTAACCAGTTTCGTGGCATGTCTTTGAACTTTTTCAAGCTTAGCTATGTGCTTTTTCAAGTGCGGATTCCAAAAAGGGGCTGCATATTCGAGTTTTGGCCTCACATAGGTTACATAAATATTTCTGAACATTTCCTTGTCCATGTGCCTAAAGGCTACCCTTACATTTGATAAGAATGCATATGCTGCCCTTACTATGCCATTTATATGTATTTCTGGAGACAAATCTGCCAGTATGTTTACTCCTAGATCTCTCGCATTTTCTGTCTCTTGAAGTTGTACTCCAGCCACCGGTTAGTCAATCTTGGGCCTTCTTGCACTTGTACCCATTCTCATTACCTTACATTTTGAAGTATTGAATTTCATTAGCCACTTTTCTGACCACTTATGCAGATTATTTAGATCCTCCTGAAGTTCTCTACCATTGTTCTCGTTTTTTACTTTCTTCACAATCTTTGCATCATCTGCAAACATATTCATGAATGAATTTACAGACTCTGGTAGGTCATTTACATATACAAGGAACAAAAGTGGCCCTAAAACTGAACCCTGTGGAACTCCACTACTAACTCTTCTCCATTCAGACACTGAGTGTCTTACTCTAACCCTCTGTTCCCTTCCTTCTAAGTAAGTTTTTATCCATTCCAAAACATTTCCACCTACTCTAGCCATTGATTGCAGCTTCCTAATAAGTCTCCCATGTGGAAGAGTGTCAAACGCTTTCTGAAAATCTAGGAATATGCAATCTGCCCAGCCCTATCTTTCCTGTAAGATTCGGCTTACCTCATCATAAAATTCTAATAAGTTTGTTACTGTTGATCTACCTTCTCTGAAGCCATGTTGCCTCACTGACAAAGTTGAAGGATTCCAAGTGAAGAGAGATATGTTTCCTTAGTAGTTTCTCCATAACTTTGCAAACTATGCTGGTCAAGGAAACTGGTCTATAGTTCAGAGCCGTATCCCTTCTTCCCTTTTTGAAGATAGGTATCACATTTGCTTGTTTCCAGCATCTTGGAATCTCCCCTGACTCCAGTGACTTTTTAAATATGATACTTAGTGCCACTGATATTGAGTTTGCGCATTTTTTAAGCACATGAGGGGATATGTCATCAGGACCTGTAGCTTTATGAACATCTAAATCCATCAGCGCTTTGCATACCTCTGTGGCTGTAAGGTTGATGTTCTCTAATACCGGCCCTTGAGCTTCTATCACTGCAATCTGAGGGGGTGGGGTATTTTCTACTGTAAATACTGACTGAAACTCCTTGTTCAATTCTTTGCAGATCTCTTCATTAATCTCAGTGATGCTTCCATCCGCTCTCTTTAGCCTTAAAATCTGTTCTTTTACCTTCAGTTTTCCTCTGATAAAGCTGTGGAAAAGCTTGGGATTTTCTTTAGCCTTCCTGGTGATGTCCCTCTCATAGTCTCTCTCTGCCTCAATCCTTTTACTTAGGTAGTTATTTCTTGCTCTTTTGTAGGTTTGCCAGGCATTTATGTTTTTTCTCCTCCTATACCTTTTCCAGCATTTGTCTCTCCACTCCTTAGCTCTTTTACCCCCATTATCGAACCATTTCTCTCTGGCATGAATTACACCTACTTTGTTGACAGGTATGCAGCAATCTACTATCTTCCCATATTTCTCACAAAAGATGTCATATATTTCTTGTACAGATTTGTTGTAAAATAAGGTTCTCCAGTCAATAACTGCAAAGAGCTCATTCATTTTGATGTAATCTCCTTTTGGATAGTTCCTCCTCATGTCCTCAGTGCCTCTACTCTCAGGCAGAATATCTTCAATGATGTACTCCATCAACAACACGCAGTGGTCACTCTTTCCAATTGGTGGTTCATACTAATTTTTTCAATCCCTTGTACGCAATCTAGTAATCTTGCCCCAAATGAGTCCTCACCACTGTGTGGGTCAAGATTTATCCAATCTATCTCTTTATGATTAATATCTCCCATAATCAAAATCCATCATTTTCTCTCCAGTGCCATGTTAACAACTGAGTTTATGACTTCAATAGTACCTATATGACTTTCCTCATAAACTTCTAGCCTATTCTGGTTCCTTGTTGGGTTATATACAACAGTTATTATAATGCTCTCTGATCCAGTATTTATGCGAGCAACAAGAAATTCCTTGAACTCCCTTTCTATAGCCAAGTTTATTTCCTCAACTTGAATCCTTTCACTTATGAGCAGTGCTATCCCTCCACCAGTCCTCTCAGATCTTTCAACCCTTAATATTCTGAAGCCCTTAGGAAAAACTGTGACACTGTTTATATCCTCACTCAACTTAGTCTCTGTAATTGCTACTATATCTGCCTTACTGTTGTGAATCCTATCTTTTAATTCTACTGACTTACCAGCTAATCCATCAGCATTTGTGTATAACAATCTTAACGAGGCCCCATCCCCTGATCTTCTGTCATTATCTTCTTTATCTCCCCTTTGTCTGGAAGAACTCTGAAATGAAAATTTTTCTTCTCTTCTTCATTCCTTTCCTCATGTAACCTTCTTGCCTCTTCCAACAAGTTTTTGATCTTTCCCATCTCTTCCTGTGTTCTGCATCATCTAATGAACACTTCTTTGAATTCTTGAAGGTCTTTTAGACTTTTTTTCTCAACAATATTTCCCTACATGATTCCCCTCTCTCAAAGGTTACTTTTGTTGGTCTCGGCTTTCCTGCCCTCAAATATTTCCCTAGTTGGTGTATGTTTACAATATCCTCAGGACCACATACTACTCCAAGCTTTCTTATCAGGTCTACAACAATACCTTTATTTTCTTCAAGTCTCCCCTGCCATGTTGGCTCCTGGGATTCACTTATGCCTGAAATTACCACTGTCTTCTCTTTATCAAGTGCCTGTTTGATGAGTGGGTTTGCCCTTTCCATCACGTCTTTTATTTTTTTGATTACTGTCTCTTTATAGTCACCTGTTTGTATTGTTTCCAGTGCCACCACCTTTACAGCCTCTTTTACTGCCACATTCCCCTTTAGTGCATCAGCAAAGGAAGTTTTCATGGCATCATTTTCCATATTCAGCACCTGGAACTCTTTTCTAAACTGTTCAATGTTTTCCTTAATTTGGACATTCCAAGCTGCAATCTCGTCTCTCTCAGAAGAGAGCAGTGAACTAACATCTAATTCATTTAGGTTGTCATTTAGCTGTTTGTTTTTATCTTCTTGTTTAGAAATTCTAGTTTCAAGTTCACTCTCTTCCCCTTCCAGCTTCTTTATTCTTTTTTCTAGTTCCTTTCTCTCTTGCCCTTGTGCTTTATTTACTTCCTCCAAGCATTTTATTTCCTCTCTGAGTGTTTCATTCTCTTTCATTTCTCTATCCATATTCCGAATTTTATCATCAAGGCTTATAACCATTGCCTCTAAATCCTTGATTTTCTGTTTTAGTCTCCTAATTGCTACCCCTTCTCCCGACCCATGGGTCGGAGAGGTTTGGGACAGAGATAGCCTCATTTTTATATTCTCCCTCTCACAGAATATAGAAAGAAGAAGAGAAAGAAAAAAAATGAGAAAAACTTTTATTTAAGCTTCACACAGAATTTTTAAACCCAGCCACTGAGGGGGGCAAGCCAGCCTCCACTTGGTGCCGGTCCCAAGCCCGGGTAAATGGGGAGGGTTGGCGGCAGGAAGGGCATCCGGCCATAAAACTTTTGCCAAAGCCAAAATATGGCCAGTACAGATAACTCGAGCCCACATAAGTGGGAAAAAGAGAAAGATCTGTACTGGCCAGAAACATCGACCCCACATAAAAGTGGGAAAAAGATGTAGATGAAGAAGAAGAAGAAGAAGACAGAATTTTTATATTTCCATATAAGTGCTATTTAGTGGCTCAATTTATCTCTTTTCTGGTAACACACATCTTAACTTAAAAATTTGGCTATGGTAATTTGAGGATAAAAAGAAAAAGAAAAAATGCAACAAAAACAAAGTCAAACCTGAAGGAAAATTCGAATTTTTGTCGGAGGAGGCACCCACCTGTTTGTGCTATATATTCTTCTTAACTGATAAACTCACTTGCTAACCAAGATATGTTATCACATTATCAGACTTTACATTTAACTCAATATATATACAAAATAAAAAAATAGTAAAAGAGAAAGCTAAAAGAAAAGAAAAAATGAAGAAAATAACACAGCCGTACTACATGGCAACTTAACTCAGTACTGTTGACAGGTGTATTTTTGGTATTTATTTAATTATTCAATTATTTCGTGTATCAAAACTAGCTATCAAATATACGTATTTCTGGAGACAAATCTGCCAGTATGTTTACTCCTAGATCTTTCTCATTTTCTGTCTCTTGAAGTTGTACTCCTACCACCGAGTAGTCAAGCTTGGGGCTTCTTGCACTTGTACCCATTCTCATAACCTTAAACTTTTAAGTATTGAATTTCATTAGCCACTTTTCTGACCACTGTTGAAAACTATTTAGATCTTCCTGAAGTTCCCTACCATTGTTCTCGTTTCTTACTTTCTTCACAATCTTTGCATCATCTGCAAACATATTCATGAATGAATTTACAGACTTTGGTAAGTCATTTACATATACAAGGAACAAAAGTGGCCCTAAGACTGAACCCTGTGGAACTCCACTACTAACTCTTCTCCATTCAGACACTGAGTGTTTTACTCTAACCCTCTGTTCCCTTCCTTCTAAGTAAGTTTTTATCCATTCCAAGACATTTCCACCTATTCTACCCTTTGCTTGCAGCTTCCCAATAAGTCTCCTGTATGAAACAGTGTCAAATGCTTTCTGGAAGTCTAGGAATATGCAATCTGCACAACCCTCTCTTTCCCGTAAGATTCGGCTTACCTCATCATAAAATTCTAATAAGTTTGTTACTGTTGATCTACCTTCTCTGAAGCCATTCTGCCTCACTGACAAAAAGTTGAAGGATTCTAAGTGAAGAGAGATATGTTTCCTTAGTAGTTTCTCCATAACTTTGCAAACTATGCTGGTCAAGGAAGCTGGTCTATAGTTTAGAGCAGTATCCCTCCTTCCCTTTTTGAAGATAGGTATCATGTTTGCTTGTTTCCAGCATCTTGGAATCTCCCCTGACTCCAGTGACATTTTAAATATGATACTTAGTGCCACTGATATTGAGTTTATGCATTTTTTAAGTACATGAGGGGATATATCATCAGGGCCTGTAGCTTTATGGATATCTAACTCCATCAGCGCTTTGCATACCTCTGTGGCTTAAAGGTTGATGTTCTCTAATACCGGCCCATAAGCTTCTATCTCTGCAATCTGGGGGGTGGGGTATTTTCTACTGCAAAGCTGACTGAAACTCCTTTTTAAATTCTTTGCAGCTCTCTTCATCCATCTCAGTGATGCTCCCATCTGCTCTCTTAAGCCTTAAAATCTGTTCTTTTAACTTCAGTTTTCCTCTGATAAAGCTGTGGAAAAGCTTGAGATTTTCTTTAGCCTTCCTGGTGATGTCCCTTTCATGGTCTCTTTCTGCCTCTCTTACTTTTACTTAGGTTTTCTTTTCTTGCTCTTTTGTAGGTTTACCAGGCATTTATGTTTTTTCTCCTCCTTTACCTTTTCCAACATTTGTCTCTCCACTCCTTAGCTCTTTTACTTCCATTATCGAACCATTTCTCTCTGGCATGAATTACACCTACTTTGGTGACAGGTAGGCAGCAATCTACTATCTTCCCATATTTCTCATAAAGATGTCTTATGTTTCTTGTGCAGATATGTTGTAAAACAAGGTTCTCCAGTCAATAACTGCAAAAAGCTCATTCATTCTGATGTAATCTCCTTTCGGAGAATTTCCTCTCATGTCCTCAGTGCCTCTACTTTCAGGCAGAACATCTTCAATGATATTCTCCATCAACAATACACAGTTGTCACTTTTTCCAATTAGTGGTTCATACTCAATTTTTTCAAATCCAACACATTATCTGTGAATTCTAGATCAAGTAGTGATGGCTCATCACCACCCCTGGCCCTCGTTGGTTCCATTACAATCTTAATGACGCCCAATCCCCTGATCTTCTGTCATTATCTTCTTAATCTCCCCTTTGTCTGGAAGAACTCTGAAATGATAATTTTTCTTCTCTTCTTCATTTCTTTCCTCATTTAACCTTCTTGCCTCTTGCATCAGGTTTTATATTTTTTCCATCTCTTCCTGTGTTTTGCATTGCATAATGAACACTTCTTTGAATTCTTGAAGGTCTTTTAGACTTTTTTTCTCATCAATATTTCTCTACATGTTTCCCCTCTTTCAAAGGTTACTCTTGTTGGTCTCTACTTTCACTCCCTCAAATATTTGCCTAGTTTGTGAATGTGTACAATATCCTCAGGACCACAAAGTACTCGAAGCTTTCTTATCAGGTCTACAAACCTAGCTTTATATTCTTCAAGTCTCCCCTGCCATGATGACTCCATGCATGTGCATATGCATATATAGTTATGTGATTACCTAATTGTGATTACCTAATTGTGTTTATGGGAAAGAGCCCAAAGCTCGTATCTTCCCGTCTCCTGATCGGTTCCATTTTATACTTAGTGATACTTATCATACCTGTCCTTAAAACTATGGATTGAGATAGCATTAACTACCTCCTCGCTTAGCCAATTCCAATTATCAACTACTCTTACACTGAAAAAGTATTTCCTTACATCTTGCAAAGAAGTTTTCTTACGAAGCTTCAAACTATGACCTCTAGTTCTAGCGCCAGCCATATCAAAATATCGATCCCTATCCACTCTATCATAACCATGAAGGAATTTAAAGACTGTCACCATATCCCCCCTCACTCTTCTAGCTTTGAGTGATGGCAAGTCTAATTCCCTCAGCCTCTCATCATAACTGAGATTGCGTATTTCTGGCACCAGTTTCGTGGCATGTCTTTGAACTTTTCAAGCTTAGCTATGTGCTTTTTCAAGTGCGGATTCCAAAAGGGGGCTGCATATTCGAGTTTTGGCCTCACATAGGTTACATAAATATTTCTGAACATTTCCTTGTCCATGTGCCTGAAGGCTACCCTTACATTTGATAAGAATGCATATGCTGCCCTTACTATGCCATTTATATGTATTTCTGGAGACAAATCTGCCAGTATGTTTACTCCTAGATCTCTCTCATTTTCTGTCTCTTGAAGTTGTACTCCAGCCACCGAGTAGTCAAGCTTGGGCCTTCTTGCACTTGTACCCATTCTCATTACCTTACATTTTGAAGTATTGAATTTCATTAGCCACTTTTCTGACCACTCATGCAGATTATTTAGATCCTCCTGAAGTTCTCTACCATTGTTCTTGTTTTTTACTTTCTTCACAATCTTTGCATCATCTGCAAACATATTCATGAATGAATTTACAGACTCTGGTAGGTCATTTACATATACAAGGAACAAAAGTGGCCCTAAAACTGAACCCTGTGGAACTCCACTACTAACTCTTCTCCATTCAGACACTGAGTGTCTTACTCTAACCCTCTGTTCCCTTCCTTCTAAGTAAGTTTTTATCCATTCCAAAACATTTACACCTATTCTAGCCATTGATTGCAGCTTCCTAATAAGTCTCCCATGTGGAACAGTGTCAAACGCTTTCTGGAAGTCTATTAATATGCAATCTGCCCAGCCATATCTTTCCTGTAAGATTTGGCTTACCTCATCATAAAATTCTAATAAGTTTGTTACTGTTGATCTACCTTCTCTGAAGCCATGTTGCCTCACTGACAAAAAGTTGAAGGATTCCAAGTGAAGAGAGATATGTTTCCTTAGTAGTTTCTCCATAACTTTGCAAACTATGCTGGTCAAGGAAACTGGTCTATAGTTCAGAGCCGTATCCCTCCTTCCCTTTTTGAAGATAGGTATCACATTTGCTTGTTTCCAGCATCTTGGAATCTCCCCTGACTCCAGTGACTCCTTAAATATGATACTTAGTGCCACTGATATTGTGTTTGCGCATTTTTTAACCACATGAGGGGATATGTCATCAGGACCTGTAGCTTTATGAACATCTAAATCCATCAGCGCTTTGCATACCTCTGTGGCCGTAAGGTTGTTGTTCTCTAATACCGGCCCTTGAGCTTCTATCACTGCAATCTGAGGGGGTGGGGCATTTTCTACTGTAAATACTGACTGAAACTCCTTGTTCAATTCTTTGCAGATCTCTTCATCCGTCTCAGTGATGCTTCCATCCGCTCTCTTTAGCCTTAAAAACTGTTCTTTTACCTTCAGTTTTCCTCTGATAAAGCTGTGGAAGAGCTTGGGATTTTCTTTAGCCTTCCTGGTGATGTCCCTCTCATAGTCTCTCTCTGCCTCTCTCCTTTTACTTAGGTAGTCATTTCTTGCTCATTTGTAGGTTTGCCAGGCATTTATGATTTTTCTCCTCCTATACCTATTCCAGCATTTGTATTTGTAAATAGGGCCACCTATTTATTTTTATTGCTATTTTGATATATATATATATATATATATATATATATATATATATATATATATATATATATATATATATATATATATATATATATATTATGTATATATATATATATATATATATATATATATATATATATATATATATATATATATATATATATATATATATATATATATATATATATATATATATATATATATATATAAATAAATTTTTTTAATTACTATTATTAATATATTTTGTTAATACAATTTAGTCAAGCATTGATTTTAATTACTTTTGCGGCCTGTTTGTGGGGATTACTGACTAACCCCGGCTAGCAATTAAGATAAGTATATCTTAACACCTGGCAAATTTACCCTTGGCAGGTTTTTCTCCTTTCAAACTTTTTTTTTTTTTTTTTTTTTTTTTTTTTTTTTTTTTTTTTTTTTTTTTTTTTGCTAACTGTATCTCTTGTCATTGTACTTTGAGAAGGTGTTCAGGCAAGGTCACGAAATTAAAAAGTTCTTTATATACATACATACATACATATATATATATATATATATATATATATATATATATATATATATATATATATATATATATATATATATATATATATATATATATATATATATATATATATATATATATATATATATATATATATATATACATACATACAGACACTTTCCAACTTAGGTTCCAGAAGTATGTTCGTAAGTTGTGTTTAGGTAAACAAAAGTACTGTATATATGTAGTGTTGTACACTACATTAAGCATAAAGTATACAATATATATGAATTTTAATATGCTCATATATTGATATATTGTATGTACAGTACTGTATATATGTTGGTTAAGCACTGTCTTCAGTAATGCTGTACCTTTTGCCATGGTACATGAGCTAAAGACACTTTTCAAGAAAAGTGTTTTCATCAAAGATTGTTTTCTTCATTACCATTTAATATTCATGAAAGCGTGGAAAAACACCAATGCATAGTAAGTACAGAACAATCTTTTGCTGAAGACACTTTTTTGGAAAAAAGATATTTGGAGCTCTCTGGAAGTAAAACTTCTATCACAATATATCACTCTCATCAGCTGGGATATATGGAGCAATGGTTTCTGGAACCTTGTATGATAATTACAGTCCTCTCTGATGCTTCTTTCTACTACATAAAACAATAAATATGCAGCATTAATGAATTTGAATACAGCAATAATAATATACTAATACAGTACAGTATAGTAATATATGCATAATACATGTGTAAATATTGGGTAGGTTTTTTATTGTATCTGTGAATGTTTGTAATTCGGTTGATTGTAAGTAGGGGAGCACTCTCTCTCTCTCTCTCTCTCTCTCTCTCTCTCTCTCTCTCTCTCTCTCTCTCTCTCTCTCTCTCTCTCTCATTCTATATATATATATATATATATATATATATATATATATATATATATATATATATATATATATATATATATATATATATATATATATATATATGTATATATATATATATATATATATATATATATATATATATATATATATATATATATATATATACATACATATACCTTGGCTGTTTCCCCCTTAAATTGGGGGGTAGCCGACATCAAGAAAGGAAAGTTTGGGGAGAAGTTATTCTCCCCTCTACTCCCCTTCTTCTTTGACGTCTCGCAGGAGGTTGATACAAGGGGGTGGATTCCTAGTCCCCCCGCCCCGTCCACTTTTATATATATATATATATATATATATATATATATATATATATATATATATATATATATATATATATATATATATATATATATATATATATATATATATATATATATATATATATATATATGAATAATTTTTATCCCGACCGGGACTTGAACCTGGGACTTATAATTACTAAGCCATCTACACCACAGAAGGTTTTAAAAGGAAAACAGACCTTACAGTTTATATCTGTTATACTAGGAAGGAATGCATTCTATCTGAATGCCACTATGTTCATATTACAGTTTCCCCCAAGCTCACTCGTGGCTTCGTTTTCGCATTTAATTCAACTCCCAATATCATTCGGGACCAACAATAACCAAATATGCACATTGCCATATGTGAAAACATGAATCATTTTTACCCAGACCGGGCTTTGAACCTGGTACTTTTAATTACTAAGCCAAGGCGCTACCAACTACACCACAAAAGGCTATAAAGGGGAAACAGACCTTACAGCTTATATCTGCTATACTAACAAAAACAAACAAACAAACAAAAACATTTATTTCCATTTTGTACAATGGTTATTCAACATTAATAGTAACTTATAAGTAGACATGTAATTAAACTAATAAATAAGAGGGTTAGACATATAGTTAAATTAAATGTAGCTTTCATAGAAAATAATAATGCTGTAATAAAAATGTTACAATAATGTTAATAAAAAAGTAGTAAGTATGCCACTAGATACAGGATCGTTATTATCGGCATCATTTCCATATTTGTTTCCTTACAATGAGAATAATTAGTTCTTAATGAGCAGCAACTATTTGTCCAAAAGAAAACTGTATAGTTTGCCTTTGAAAGCTGTGAAAGAGGATGCATTTTTAAGATGCTCTGGAATATTATTCCAGAGTGTTGGCCCTTTGATAGTGATCATCTTTGAACCTGCTTCTGTGTTTGTTCTGTGAATAAAGAGCTCACTGCTCTGTCTTGTGTTGGTTCCCCTTATATCCCTGACTGTTTTTAAATCAAATAGCCAGCTAGGATAATGATGGTCCAAAATTTTGAATACAAAAACATAAATAGCATAAGCGACCTTATTTTCTGCCCGCAGCCACCCAAGTTTATTGAGAGCTGGTGTGATGTGGTCATATTTTCTTATTCCTCCCAGGGCAACTCGAGCTGCAATATTAATAAGCTTCTGTATTCTGTTTATCTGAGTCTTAGTGGTAGCTCCCCAAACAGTTCTGCAGTAATTAATGTGACTTAGGGCTAGAGATTCAACAACAGTTATTCGAGTGGTAGTCTCAAAATTGTCTTTTATACGTGATAAGTACATTAATGTTCCTGTAACCTTTTTGCATACTTTATCTATGTGGGAATCAAACAACATGTGGTTATCAAAGTGAATTCCTAGGTTTTTGACTGTTTTGCTAGGTGTGATAATATTGTCGCAAAAATTAATTGTTGTGTTTTCTGGAATTTGTGCTATGTGGAACCTTGAACCAATAAATATGCACTGTGTTTTACTTTCGTTAATTAACAGCCCAATTTCTTGGAAATAGGTTTTAATTTTTGACAGAGTGTTTTCTGCTCTTAAAGTTAGCTCTGGGAGATTATTAATATCACCACTAAGGAGTAGTTGAGTGTCATCTGCATATTGTACGACTAGACAGTCAGAAATGAAAGAAGATAGATCATTTACGTAAATGGAGAAGAGGATAGGACCAAGTACTGATCCCTGTGGAACACCAAATGATACATTTTTTGGCACAGAGATAATGTTGTTAAGACGTATGGACTGTTTACGATTAGATAGATACTCGCTAAACCAGCTTGGATCAATATTTAAGTTAATACATTTACTTAAAAGAATTTCATGGTTTACACTGTCGAAGGCTTTTGATAGGTCTAATAATACGAGAAGAGATATTTTTTTCATATCTATATTATTATATATACTATTCGTAACTTTAAGCAGTGCAGTTTCCGTCGAAAGTTTCGGTCTGAAACCATGCTGGTTAATACTTATTATTCTATTTGATTCTAAATATGACATAAGTTGGCATGCAACAATTTTTTCTAATATTTTAGAGAAAATGGGTAGGAGGGAAATGGGACGATAGTTTGTCACATCTTCTCTGTCCCCCTTTTTATGCAGAGGTATTACATGTGCTATTTTCCAAGAGTCAGGAAACTTTTTAGTAACAATGGAAGTGTTCATAATAGTTAGAATATAGGATGCAATCACGAGTAGAGCATCTTTGATGAACTGAAATGGTATACCATCTGAACCATAAGAGCCAGAGTTTCTTAGGCTCTTTATGGTAAGAATTAGGGTAGCACAATCGATAGGAATAAGCTTGAAGTACTCTCTTGTGTTTTCATTGGAAGAATTGTCATTTAAGCAATTACTCATATTCACTGAGTTGATGTTTTCTTGAGTTTTTTCATATGTATTTTTGCCAACGTTAACAAAATAGTTATTAAAGTTTTCTGCTTTGTCTTTCAACTCCGTAATATTTTCATAACTTTCTGAGGTACTCTTTTCATTTGGTATCATGCTTCTTATCACTTTCCATGATGCTGCTGTATCATGTCTAGAGTCATTAAATTGTTTTTTGTAAAAGTCTTTTTTACTTACACTGATGAGAGATCTGACACGTTTCTTTTCTGTTTTATAACGTTCTCGGAGAGTCATATCATATCTATTCATTTTTAGCTCTTTTTGTATTTGATTTCTGATTTGCATTGCCTCTGTGATGTCATTAGTTAGCCAGGGGGCTGAGGGGCGGGTTATTTTTCTTGTTACAATGGGTGCACAACTATCTAAGCATTCAAGGAAGACTTTTGTTAGAATCTCAACCTGCAAATCGACGTTATCTGTGTATTTAATTCTATTAAGTGCATTTGTGTTGTTGATTAATGTTTCACAAAAGATATCAGGGGAGTAATTTTTTAGACACCGGAATGTCTTGAGGAGAGGCTTCCTTTTCGGCTTGTTTATGTTTAGCATAGCAATGTTCAGCTCGTGGTCTGCAATTGGGCAGGGAACTACGTCCCAATAGAGTATACTTTCCACTTTATTTGTTATTATCAGATCTATAAGAGTCCTAGAATTGGGGGTTATGCGGGTCGGTTTTGTCACTATTTGTGTTAACTTCACAGTGTTGATCACCCTTTTCATTTTGTTATCTGCTGAGAGCAAGTCATCATTAAAATCACCAAGTATGTATATGGGTTTATGACGCACACAGATATTTCTGAATGTTTCTAGTAGATGATTGAATGAACTGGTAGGTGCTTTAGGGTGACGGTAAACACACCCTACAATGAAAGATGGAAGTTTCTGATACTGCACAGTGATCCATAAATCTTCGAGCTCCTCAGTTTTTTCTAAACCTGTGGCTATTTCTGATGCACTAAGATAATTTCTAACATAAATACAAACCCCACCCCCTCTGCATTCTATTTGAATGCCACTATGTTCATATTACAGTGTCCCCCAACCTGACTATGGTAATGTGCTTACTTGGTTATTGTTGGTCCCGAATGAAATTGGGAGTTGAATTAAATGCTAAAACGAAACCACCAGTGAGGTTGGGGAAAACTGTAATATGAACATAGTAGCATTCAGATAGAATGCTTTCATTCCTAGCATAGCAGATATAATCTGTAAGGTCTGTTTCCCTTGTATAATCTTCTATGGTGTAGTTGGTAGCGCCTTGGCTTAGTAATTATAAATCCCAGGTTCAAGTCCCGGTCGGGGGAAAAATTATTCATGTTTTCACATATGGTAATGTAGTTATTTGGTTATATATATATATATATATATATATATAATATATAAATATATATATATATATATATATAATATATATATATATATATATATATATATATATATATATATATATATATATAATATATATATATATATATATATATATATAATATATATATACTAGTCGGAGACAGTTCAGATATATATATATATATATATATATATATATATATATATATATATATATATATATATATATATATATATATATATATATATATATATATATATATATATATATATATATATATATATATATATATATATATATATACTAGTCGGAGACAGTTCAGTGTGTGTAGGCTTTGAAACTGGAAGACCTTTGGCCTGAATCATAACACCTGTGTCTAATCAGATGTCACCTGTCACACCTGTGTGTGATGAGTTTGAAATTTCCTGTTCATGTTTTACGAATTTTTTTTTTTATTATATTTCAAGTTATATATTTTTTGTTGATTTCGGCAGAAAAATATTTAACGACAGTAATGGTTTTCATTTAGTATAGATCAATATTGTCGAATATTAATGCTAAAGTTACAGGTGTCAAATGTACAATCATCTGTGCTCTGGTAAGATAATGAGCTAACCAGACTTGTAAATTACTAGTATAACATATGTGCCGTATGATTTTTAGCCTTCACTAGTACCTCCTTAACCTTATAAAGAGTTGCTTGGTTTTGTTGCATCAAATCTCTCATCGTTACCATGAGGCATACTGTTTGGCTTGCAACATTCTTAGGAAGTTTCCTTCCTTTTCTAACTGTAGCTGATAAGGTATGTGATCTGTTTAATCGTGATTTATTGTACATCGTCTTTTATTCACTATAACCTCGTAAATAAAAAGTTTGTTTGCTTGTTGGTTTGTTTTTTAAGATTATAATTGTATTCAGTGGATAAAATTATATCAATTTGCGACTTTTAGAGAAGTTTTTCTTGCCACAAAACCATTTTCAAAGGTGAGGATGGATAGGTTATGTCGATATTCATTCCTCCTTCCTCTCACTTTTTCTGCTATGGGTGTTGTCACTCTCTGTTTTAATATCTAAACTGAAGAAACAGTTTAGATAGGAGGAAGCCCTTGCTTTCTCTATTACTCACGATCTGGAGCAATTTATCAAACATCC